>VUQG01045641.1:0-34297 GCA_015106755.1 Etia nguti
CGGTACAGCGTCCGCATCACTGCAGCCGCAGCACCAATCCGTCTGTCGATCACCCGCTCCCTTCTCCCGTCACTTGTGAACAAGACCCCGAGATACTTAAAGTCTTCCACTTGGGGCAAGAACTCGTCCCTGACCCGGAGTGGGCACTCCACGCTTTTCCGGCTGAGGACCATGGGCTCAGATTTGGAGGTGCTGATTCTCATTCCCCACCGCTTCACACTCAGCTGCGAACTGTTTCAAAGCAAGCTGGAGGCCATCACCCGATAAAGCCAACAGAACCACATCATCCGCGAAAAGCAGAGATGAGATTCTGAGACCACCCAAGTTAAAGCTTTCTGCCACTTGGCTACGCCTAGAAATTCTGTCCATAAAAATTACGAACAGAATCTGTGACAAAGGCCAGCCCTGGCGGAGCCCATCACCCAGCAGGAATGAGTCATACTTTTTGCCGGCTATTGCAGACCAAGCTCTCGCAACAGTTGTATACAGATTGAATGGCCCATACCAATGGGCCAGACACCCCATACTCCCGGAGCACCCCCCACAGGACACCCCGAGGGACACTGTTGAATGCCTTTTCCAAACTCCCATGCACCCTCAAATATCCTTGAGAGGATAAAGAGCTGAACCAGTGTTCCACGACCAGGACGAAAACCGCATTGTTCCTCCTGTATCCGAGGTTTGACTAACGGACGGACTCTCCTTTCCAGCACCCTGGCATAGACCTTCCCAGGGAGGCTGAGGAGTGTGATTCACCTGTAGTTGGAACACACCCTCCGGTCCCCTTTCTTAAAGATGGGAACCCAGGGGTACAATCCAGGGGTACTGCCTCTGATCTCCAAGCAACATTGTAGAAACGTGTCAACCAAGACAACCCTACAACATCCAGAGCCTTCAGGAATTCGGGGCAGACCTCATCCACCCCAGGGGCTCTGCCACCAAGGAGTCGTTTAACTGCCTCAGTGACCTCGCCCCCGGAGATGGCAGGTCATCCCCTTCGTCCCCAGACTCTGCTTCCTCCACGAAAGATGTGCCAGTGGGATTAAGGAGGTCCTTGAAGTATTCTTTCCACCGCCTGACAATTTTCTCAGTCGAAGTCAACAGTGCTCCACCTGCACTATACACAGAGCAGGTAGCACACCACTTTCCCTTCCTGAGTCACCTGTCGGTACCTATTAGCTGCCTCCCATTGAAGCCTCCCAGTAAGAAAACAGAGTCCCCAGGCGGAGCAGCCTCCAGTACCCCACCCAGGGACTCCAAGAAGTGCTCTGAACTGCCACTCTGCGCACAAGCGCAGACGACAGTCAGGACCCCTTTCCCTGACCCAAAGGCGCAGGGAACAAACCTTCTTGTCCACTGGGAGAAACCCCAACATACAGGCAGCAAGCCGAGGGGATACCAGGATACCCATCCCAGCCCGCTGCCTCTCACCAGGGGTTCGCCCTCGGGCACCCTCCCCTTCCAAATCTGTGAGCTCCTACTGGTCACAGTAAAACTTGTACATTTAGTTTACGTTTCTTCCCCCTCAGAAGTTGTTTTTTTAGTAGTCTTCTCATAGGGGTCTTCGGAATCGCTCTTTGTCTGGTCCCTCACCCAGGACCAATTAAAAAAGTACTTCCAGTAGTCAGACTTCATTACTTTTGCTGCCTTGTGATAAGTTTACTTGTTAAGGACTAAACAAATCCCTCCAAATAAATAATTAGAATAATTATAATAATGTAGGTGTTAAAAATATCTGATCTAATAATGTAGGTGTTAAAAATAATCATATATTGCTATTTCCAATTATAAATTGGAACAAGACTTTGAGAGCTTTCCGATTTATAATTTCACTCATACATACAATATGAGAAAAAAAAAAAACTTCTGAGGGGGAAGAAACGTAAACTAAATGTACAAGTTTTACTGTGACCAGTAGGAGCTCACAGATTTGGAAGGAAATTTACCATTAAAATTATAAAATCTTCAAAAGGACTTTAAATCAACAGTTGTTACTAAAATATTTTAATTTTAAAACCTGTACTTTCTTGATCTATTGTATTAGTGATACATATGTGATAGGATCTTGGGCTATCTTAGTGATTTTGTTTACAGTGATCATGTATGTTGGGATTTATGTGCATTTGGTGTATATTATTTCATGTCTGAGTAGCCATTTACAAGCTGTGATTAGCTCACAAATACTTATCTAAATATTTATGCTTGTATTTTAAATGATTTGTGTGGGGCATCAAAATCTAAAAACACAAATATTTTTCTTAAAATGGTACATTTTCTCAGGTTGAACACTTTAAGTTTTCTATATTCTGTTGTGAATAAAATATCTGTCTTGGTTTGAGGTTTTGGTTCCACTTATTTTCCTCTGTCACTCATTCTCAGTTTAGGCAGAGTTGTAGCCTGGTGCTTTCCAGGTCCACCTTTGGGCTGGACACTCTCTCTCTCTGTCGTCATTCCACACCTGTTTCAACTCTCTTTAGCACGAGTATCTAGTAGCTGGAGGAGCTGCAGATCTCCACCAGATGGCTATGCCAACCCCGGTGGTAATTAGGCTCTCTTTGTTAACCTCATATTCTAGCTACCTGCATTTGTTAACCTCACTTCTGTCTGCCTCCTACTTGCATTTCTGGTTTATGACCTTGTTGCATAGGAGCTCACCTTGAATCTTCAGCCAAACATCTGCCTGCCTACTCTCCGCTGCCATCAACCTTACTTCTCTGGAAACCTGCCTGCCTTCTCTAAATCTGCATTTACTTTGGCCAGCAGCCAGTTACCACTCCCGAGTCACTTACCTGCTCTCTAATCATTCCAGTTGCCTGTTCAATAAATCCTTTAAAACTACAGTCAGTGTGCTGAGTCTGTCTGTTGAGTCTGACCCCTTTTCAAAGCTTTGCAAATCACTGCATTCAGTTTTTATTCCTCATTTAGAGTAAAAAGTATCTCAACTCTTTCTCTATTGGGTTGCTAATAGACAGGCAGCTAGACAGATGCGTGTACTAAATGCGTGAAATTAAGGTTGAAGTATGGTGAACTGGCATGTCGCTGACACCATTTACTGAATGGGCTGTTCCATCTCACCTCTCTTGCAGACAAAGTGGTCCATCGTTTATTGCGGGAGTTACGTTCTAAAAATAACCTGCAATAAGTGAAATCCGTGAGGTAGCGAGCTTTATTTTTTTACAATTATTATAGATGTTTTAAGGCTGTAAAACCCCTCACTACACACTTCATACACTTTTCTCAGACAGGCATGAACATTTTCACACTTTTTTCTCTTATTTAAACACTCTCAAAGTTCAAACCTTCGTAGAAAAATAAGTCTAGTATTATAGAATGAAACCAAATGTCAGGGCTCTGTGTGCGGGCAGGCGGAGGTGAGGATCCAAACGCAGGACTCGTGGAGACTGAATGCAACTGAAAACCACAGCTTTATTGCTGGCAATGAACAAAACATGAACTGCACAAAGAACACAGAGACCGGGAACACACAAGCACAATCTGAGGATTCAACGTGACACTGACACAAAGAAACACTGGGCTTAAATACACTGGGGAGTAATCAGGGAATTAGAGACAGAAGGGGAACACAGCTGGGAGGAATGAGACCTAACGAGACAGGGGGAGCAAAGCAAGAAACACTGACATCAGACATGAACATGAACCTTCAAAGTAAAACAGGAAATAAGACATGGACTCGACAGAGTGAGACAGACTAGACACTGAACTAAACCTGCAATCATAACAAAATACAACCAGAACATTAATGATAATACAGAAGTATACCAGAATAACTGAAACAGATTTATCATAAGAAATCAACAAAGCACCAGAGAACCAGAAAACAATCCATCATTCAAAAATAAACCAAAACATAAGAAACTCAAAATGCTGGGTCAAAATGACCCAGAACCGTAACACCAAAGATCCAACCCTATTTTCAGGCCCAGAACATGGGAATAGAGCAGCTGCGAGAGAATTCAACATTAATGAATCAATGGTACGGAAGTAGAGGAAGCAAGAAGAATGAGTTGAGTAAAGTTTAACTTATCTGACTGTTTTGTTTCACTTAATGTGCCTTATAATCCGAAAAATAGCATATATTCCTTTAGCATGTCCAGATGCCCAACTTTTTGTGCGATGGTTAGCATCTTCCTCTGCCTTTTGCGTGCTACTGCAGGTGCCTTTGACAGTCCAAAATTTTTCGTCGACATTGTTGTGTTTGTTGGGGAGAAAACTTACAAACATACAGTACACCACTTCAGAGTCACACTGCTAGCGATCGAAGATTCATGCAAATATGAAAGCTCAACGCTGTACTGTACAGGAGACACGGCACGGAGGAGATTGATTGACAATGGTCTAAAGCCGATCAGGACGCAGAACACAATGCGCTGTGAAAAAAAAAAGCATGCAAAGTTGCACGAAAAAAAATCCGCGAAACAGCGAGGCCGCGAAAAGTGAACCGCGTTATAGCGAAGGGACCACTGTAATGGTTCCCACATTGTTGCCAGCAACTTTAATCAGCATCCTAGTGCTCCCTGGGCTGGTCACTAACTTCCACTCAAATTCCACTAACATTTTAGTATTGACAAATGGATGAAATTTTAGTCACACAGAAGGACAGTACTTGGTAGCGCTCATTGTTGAATTTTTCCAGGACATGCCAGTAAAATGTGTCAGAGTCTCCTCATGTTTTGGTTTTTTTTATTTCTATGATTATAGAGGTCATTTTCTTATGCATTAGCAAGGTTTCCACTTTGTTCTCAGTGTTTGCCGGATTTGGTTAAGTCCCATGATTTACGACAGTCCACCCGTACCACAAGTGCAGTGACCGTTAAGCACGTTTTTTCTCTGGGAAAAACGTGAGTCAGAACCTCTCTAGCTATAAGAGTCAATTTAGAAATATAGGGAATATGATGGATATAAAGATTACTGTTAATCTTGAGACTCGGGCCACTGTGGGATTATCTTTGCTTAAGTACACGTCTCCCCTGAGGTTAAATTAGGAGGAGATGGAGTTATACTCTGGTATATTGTTTACATCCTTCATGGGTTTTGCATTAGGAGTATCGCATTATAGGGCATGTACCTGATATTGAGTATTTTGGGAGATTTGATTGAAATTGATAGCAATCATATCTAGAAGCATGTGACTTTTCTCCATAGCGTTTTGATACGTGATGGATTTGGCTACTGTAGTTAGGGTATTTGGCCACAAGAGTGCTCTGTTGATTACCTAATTGCCCATTTTGGTCAATTTTGAAATACTTGGGATATATAGGTATATAGCAACACCTTACAGTGCTGCATGAAGTTCAGCAACAGGAGCAAAGGAAAGTCCTGATGGTCGGCACCACTCCAGACACATCTACTATTTACACTGATCACCCAAACTGAAAGTCCTGCTAAAGGTTGTAAAGGTGCCTCTGTACAATGCCATCATCCTACCATCTGCTGTGCAGCACTTCAGTCTAAGAAAGGAGTCAGAGACACTTCCACTGAGAACTGTTCGTCACGATGTGAGCCACCTGCAGGGGGCCTCTGTCTCTTTTGAGATTTCACCAGCCCATGATCCTAAAGCAAGATACCGAATCATCACGCTTTTACTGCTAAGAAATCGGACCTCTCCGAGCACAGTTATCCAGTTAAGGCACTTATGCGTAAATATGCGCAATTGCAGGACTCCACTTTCCCCCATCGACACAGTACAGCCCTTGGTCCTCATTGGCTCAGACCTTTCTCACCTACTTGTCCCAACAAACCTGCACGGTTTGGCCCCTCTGGGGGTCTATTGGCAGTGTGCACACACCTTGGATGGGCAATGGAGGGTCCAGCTACCTTAGCCCGATTCCCTGTGGAAGAGCAACAGTGTCTCTTTACTATATCCCCAAGCTCTGGTCTTCTTCAACATGTGGAATGGTGTGGAAGTTGAATATGCTCCCATATGCAAATGTAAAGACTGCAACACATTCTAAGGAGGATCAGAAAGTGCTTGAAGTTCTTGAGCAGTGCCCCACTAGGGTTGCGGTAGATGGTGTAACAAGATATGCACACCCCTCCTCCGTCGCAAGGACAGTATTGGCCTCCGGGCACCCAAAATGGCATTGTTAACACAGCTACAGAGTACTGAACGTCAGATAGTGAGAGATATGAAGCAGGTGGAGACCTACTGTGAGGAAGTTCAGAAACTGGAGAGGGCAGAGAAACTATTCGCTGAGAAGGTGGATTTCTCCAACAAGTCATGGTATCTACCACACCATGTAGTTCACCACAACAGCAAGGCTAGACTTGTATTCAGCTGTTCATATCAATACAGTGGACTAAGCCTCAACAGCCAATTGCTTCCTGGTCCAGTCCTGGGACCTTTACTACTTGGGGTCCTTCACCACTTCAGAGAACATACAGTGGCCATAAGTAGAGATATCATACCAATGTTCCACCTAATCTGCTTCCTGCAAGAGGACAAACCTCTACTCCACCTTCTGTGGAGAGCTATGAGGAAGGAGGAGGAGTCGGGTTTGTACAAGTGGCAGGTTCTGCCTTTTGGTACAACGTGAAGTCCCTGTAGTGCCACATATGCCCTCCAAAGACATGTAAGGGACAACAGCCAGGGCAATAAATATATCTTGGACACAGTGGAGAGGGGCTTCTGTATTGGTAACTGTTTGCATAGTACTCAACCCGTAATGTAACAGCATGCAATGTCGGCTGTTAGTGCTTTATCAAGCAACCAATCAAAACAAGAACAAAATATGCAGTCTGATTATTAGTAACCTGATTATTTTGTGATACAGAAAGGAACCACAGGCGTTGTTATCTTCATCATTATCACTAATGAAAACAAGAGCTGACAGAGAGCACAACTCCCATCAGAAGGGCAAGGGCTTTACTAAAGATTTGATGTTTTATGATGTTTTTATTACAATATGATGACATCAGCCTGTTATTGTGTCACTGTAACGTTGGGTGTCATACTAAAAAAATAAAAAGTGTGCTGTACAGCTCTCTCCATGCCCTTTCATATGAAATATTACTCACTGTGGTTTCATGTCATTTCTTTTTAAGTTTTTAAAGTGCTAACAATGAAGGTCAAGGTCAAATGCCTAGCAAACCTAGGTACCTGTGTCCCCCAAGGCCTAGTATTTTGTTGTGAAGTAAAAGGGTAATTTGGGGTAATTTAAAGTTTTACTGATTGTCACATTTGGTGTGACCTTGACCTTGACCTTGACTCGATTTTCACCAAAATTAAATCAGCTCGAGGTGTTATTGGTATCTACCATCACATATAATTTGAACATGATATCTTGAAAACTGTGGACGCTGGGCGGCTAACAGATGGACAAACAGACAAACTAACAAATGGAGATAATTACATTTTTTCTCCGTAAGGTGGGGAATAAACAAAAGTAAGTAATGTTTGGTGGGGCAGCACAGTGGCACAAGAAAAAGAAGTTCTGAGTTTGAATCTACCCCTTTGATCTCCCTGAATCTGTGCGGGTTCTCTATGGGTTCTTTGTCTTCCTCCCACAGTCCAAAGACATGTAGTTAGTGGGGTTAAGTTAAGTGGAGACTCTAAGTTGGCTGCAAATGTGAGTATGAATGGTTGTCTGTTTCTCTGTGTTAGCACTGGGACAGACTGGCCTGGTGTACTCTGCCTCTTGCCCTGTGGGTTAGGCTAAAGCGCCCCATGGATCTTGAATTGAATAAGCGTCAGAAGAGCGGTACAATAATGTTTGTTGCTAATTTACTATTTAAAGAGTTAATGACAAATAGGCTACCATAGCTAACTTTATGAGTTGAATGAAATCAAGCCCAGCACTCTTATTTGTAGACAAAGCAAACATAGTAGAATAGCATGCTGAATATTGTAACATTATAATATTGCTGTATGCATTAGCTTGGTGGCTAGCATGAGTAAAGGAAAAATGTTTCTTTGTGGATTCTGACTCAAAAACAGTAATGTGTTAAATATTTTCTGATACATTTTTTAAAAGGTAGTACATAAAATTACTACCTGGAGAAAGTAATTTGTTGTACTCCTCGTTATATTACTTTTCTGTTATTCTGCAACAGAAATACATTGTCACATAATTATGAGTTAACAATATAAACCTTAGGCTACTGTCACACACAGTAAAACACATTTCTATCCTAATGAGGAAAGAGACTCTTTGTAACCTCAAAGATGAAAGCAAAGCGTAAAATCTACACAAAGAGCTGTTCATGATGTTAACCATTAGCTGAGGCGCTGTTACCCCCCACCACCTCTATTCTTTGTTGAAAAGCAGTTAAAAAAATCTAAAGTCGTGTCAATGTTCGAGAAATTCATCATTAGCTGGTTACACTCCTTGAAAGTCACCTGAACATGCTTGTTAGAATATCTGGCAGAATAGTTTTACATTATCATTTTGCTCATTAGAACAAAATAAAATGAATAAAATATTCTTGATATTGGAGAGAAGAGTTAAAAACATCAAGAAAATATATATACTCCAAGGACAACTCAGACTCCTGACCTCCTGCTCTGAGCTCCATTTCTCATCATACCAGCGACGTGAGCAGACAGTTAAGTGCTCGTATCATAGTTTATAATGCTGACATCAGGGACTGAGAGATGATGAATGTGACACTCCAGGATACTGTGGGTTGTCGGTTTACAACCATTTAGTAACCCGATTAGCTGACAGTCAAATGTTGTTGCATAAGAAAAAAAAGACCAGCAGATTTAATTCATATATTTTGCTCTGTAAGAGACACACTGACCTGTCTTTTATTGTATGTGGAAACGATACCAGTATCCATTGATGTAGAGCTGTTTTTGCTATTATACTGTGATCAGGTTTTAACAGGCGATTACATCACTGTTTCAACCACATCTGCTAAGTTAAATAATTTGTCACAACATAACCACATATATGATCAAAATAAACAACATTAGTTCGGGAGTTTTTCTTTTCACATTGTGAATGTTGCCAAATTCTGTCATAACTGGCAAAATTCCAGTTAAACTGCCAAGGACAATCATTGCAATCAATCATACTCACTCAAAAGAAGCTATGCACACTTTGTATTGGATTTCAGTTGTCCTTGAACCAATTCAAAGCATCAAATTAAAGTAGCTAAGTTATGTGACTAGGCAAACAGTTGGACAAGTATGAATACTAAGTCAGAATAACTGGAAGGTTTTCATGTTCTTTCTGTTCCACCAACGCCAAGTACAGTTAAAGGCTACGTAGACCTCTGCTGTGCTGGGGATTATTTGATGTCAAAAATATGAATTAAAGACACAGGCAACCCTGTAAAATGTTATCTTTAACTGCTGCAAGAATGCAGGGATGCAAAGAACTGTACACATGCATACGGAGATGAAAAGCGAACTAATTAAGTGAAAACACATGTGCTGTGACTATGAATGTATAGGGGCTTTATAGCCTTCAGATGTTGAAGCTTTAGGGCCCTCTTGTGCTTGTTCACCATCATGCCTTACTGAAATATTTAAATGGAGCAGGAACGCATGACTTTATAGCACAGTATATTAAATCTTTGCTTTTCTTTCCAAGGGCATGGCTGCTGTTGTTCCTTACCTGCAGTTATCAAGCAAAACTCTTTACATTTTATATGAGGTGTGGCTATTAAATAGCTAGACTGTTACCCACAACTCATACACATATAGTCAAGTGAAAAATAAAGACTCTATGCAGTCCTGTAAAAAAAAAGTATATGCCATGAATCAGTAGCATTCATGTAAAACCACTTTTAGAAGCAATAAAGTAAAGTAATCGTTTAACCACAACTCTCATAAGGTCCCGCCACTGCATTCGTCAGGGTTGAAGTCTGGACTTTCATTTTCAGCCATGCATGACCCAGCTGACCCACATGGCTTCACATTTGACTCTAGATCGCTTTGGTATACAGAAGGGTACAGGGTTGAACTTAATGACCGCAAGGTGCCCAGATACCATGCAGTTGGTATGAGGTTTTCCTATGTGCTGTGATATGTGCTGTTTCACCAAACATGGTGCTGTGCATTATGGCCTAACATCTCCAGTTTGATCTGTCCAAAGGATATTATTCCAGAATTCTTGTGGTTTTTCAGATGACACGGCAAACCTAAGCCATGCAGCTATGTTCTTGTTAGAGAAAAAAGGATTTCTCCTGGCAACCCTTCAAACAAGTCAAACTTGTTCAGTCTTTCCCTAATTTTACTATCATGAACTTTAATATTTAACACTCTAACTGAAGCCTATAGCTCTTTGGGTTTTTTCAAGTTCACTGAGCATTGTACGATCTGACCTTGGGATGAATTTGCTGAGATGTCCACTCCTGGCAAGATAATGAATGTTGAATGTTGATTGTTTCCCACTTCTGAATAATCTTTCTGACTGTAGGATGATAGACTCCTCCCAGACTAATGAGCAGCAACGGTTGCTTCTTTACAATCATTGCTTGGCATTATGTTAACAAACACTTGAATGTTCCAGACAAGCAAATTGCCAAAACGTCTGCTTTTATAGAGATGCGCACGGTGCTGATGATTAATTAATCAAGTGCATTTGATTAGCAGCACCTGGTTGCTGCTTACCTTTTATAGAATCAGCAACAGTATACTTAGTTTCTCACAGGACTGTATACATTTTCCAAAGTATGTATTAACAGCCACTAAAAATCTGGGATTCATTCATAATGGCTAACGTAGCAAAATCAATTAAAAGGTGTATATTTGCCTAAGGTGTAATATGAATTTCAGTAGCGCAGCAATTAACTTGATTTCCAAATAATAAACTGACTGAATGAACTGATCGCACAATAATATAATTGGATAGTCTGTGAAAAACATATAACTGCAGGTTCCAATAAAAATGCTCATTAAACTGCTGACATCTTGTTGGAACTGACCTCCTTGGCACTGATGCACACTCACCTTTCAGAACAATGCCTCGGCTCGCTTTTAGTAAAGACAATTGACATATGAAAAGAATTATTCCGGCAAATTGTAACGTATTATTTCAAACCCTAGGCTAAAAGGCTCCACTTTTAATTAGCAGAGAATGAGAGTCCCCACAAGACATCATTTTCAATTTTCCAATGACTGTTCTTAACACATGTAATCTCCTCGATCTGTTAATAACCTCTAAGTTGATTAAAGAGCAAAATCATCTTTATTCCTCTTTAATCTATTAAAGTACTATCATTCATTTCCTCAAACTTTGTTCTGTCTCAAGGACTTTGATAATTTGTGTTCTGGTACGTGACGTGGATAACATGTCTCAGTTCAGCTTTTTTCCTTCTGTTTGCTCAGGATGATAATGACAGACTGCGCACACACACATATAATGTAACCAAGCTCAGGCTGGTATATTTGCTTGGAGAGGATCTTAAAGTATCTGTTTGACTTTCTGGAATCAGTGCCACCTCAGGGGCTTTTACCAGCCAAGAGAGACACAAGTACTCAGGCAAAGATGAACATTGAGCTCCTTTTAGAGTCTCACTGCAGTATGTCAGTGCGGTTGAACTGACTTATTAGCAGAACATAAAGAAAAATGTGATGCTCTCTGTTTTTCACTCGCAGATTTGAATGTATGATGATCTAAATGGGTTGTAAGCGTAAGTGGCTGATGGATATGTACAAAATACACGTTAAATATTATTAAACTGATATGTTCAGGCTGAGATGAAAGGTTTTTCTACTAAAACTGTAGTGACGTCAAGCTCGTCCACTTGACAGCCAAAGTAGGGTTTCTGATATGAATATTCACTGAAATTATCATTCGTATTTCACTATCTCGTGATTTCATTATCTGCAATTAAATAACAAGAGAACTTTTGTAGTAATTGCCTGCAATTACCGGATAGCCAAAGCCCATTAGCATTTTGCTTGTTTCATGATTTAAATTGCCCTGTAAACTGCCAAGTGTTATAGTTCTATGAGGAACAATTACTTTTAAAGGGATGATAATGACACTCTAAGTAGAAAACAATGAACGTGCTCTTCTAACAGCAAAGGGGGACAATCTTGCTTTTAATAGAAAGAGAGTAAATAATATAAAACAATATACAGTAATACAGTGATAAGGTTGTTGTATATATCAGGACATAACACAATACAATCATCTTGTCTTCAACAGGTCTAAAGTTTATTTACATACAGCCTCAGCAACAGCAACATATAATATATTACTTTTTATCTGAACAAACCACAAGACCTCTGAAATATCCTTTGGAAAGATGAGACCATAGTGGCGATGTTTGGCCATAATGCACAGCATCACATTTTAGTAAACCAAACACCTCATATTAACTGCACATTGGTCGAGGGGTGATCATTTCAGCTTGTTTTGCAGCCAGAGCACCCGGGCATCTTTTAGTCACTGTGCCGACTAGGAGCTCCTCTGTATACCAAAGTATTCTAGAGTCAAATGTGAGGACATCTGTCTGACATCTAAAGCTTGACTGAAATTGGGTCAAACAGCACAGCGATCCCAAACACCACAGCAAATCCACAACAGAATGACTGAAAAAGATTAAAGATCTTGCAATAACTCAAAGTCCAGAACTCAACCTGATAAAAATGCTGTGGTGAGACCTTAAGAGGGCTGTGCGTTAATGATTTTTGCAAACCTCAACAAAAGGAAGCAATGGTGTAATAAAGAGCGGGCCCAGAATTTCTCCACAACAATGAAGAGACTGATGAACTCAATACAAAAAAACATTACTTCAGGCCATTGCTGCTAAAAGCGGTTCTCCAAGCTACTAAATCATAGGGTCTACTTTTGCATTTTGGCTTAGTTTTTGTGAAATAAATAATGACACAGTGATGAAAGTGCATGAAAAACAAACTTTGTGCCACTGCCAAAATGTATGGCCACAACTATGCATGACAGAAAGTTTTGCAACAATTAAAAGTGCTTGTCATGAAAAAAAAACTATCAGCAACAGCAGACTGAGTGTGCATTTAAAACATGTTATCCTGGTAAAGTGAAGTTCATTCACAGGTAATAGACACTCTGGACTCAGCACTGGATAGTTGCTTTTCTTTGACCCCTTCGGCCACCAGAAGACCTGTTATCGACAAATATGTCTGTCACCTCAGTGGACCCTGCTGGAATCTGTAAAACGAGCCAAGGGAGAGCTCGCTCAGGATTTAAAATGTCTGCCTCTGTTTACACCTGAAAATAACCACGTTTTTGACAACAGCAATTCCAAAGTGGCAGTCGTGAATCAAAACTCCCCCATTTGTTCACAGCTGCAGAAAGCACACAAATATGTAATAAGCAAGTGTATTAGAGGCTTTTGAATTTTGACAAAGTCACGTCATGCATTTTCCTTTTCAGTACTGTCAAAGTTGTTTGTTGTTGTTTTTGTTTTTCATAAATGTCTCAGACAAACTAAAGATGAAGGACATGTGCTTTTGTCTTGGTGCTATAGCAACATAGTCATGCGGGTGTAAAGATGGGATCTTTCAGCCTGAAGCTCGCTTATGTGGCCTCCCCCCTTTTTTCTTACTGTACATAAGAAAGAAACTGGGGGTAAATCTGTTTATACTTTCACTCACTGTCCTGTGGGCGCCATCTGCTGGTTATTAATGTGCAAAAACTGAAGAGAAATCCTTAACCTACCACTAGGAGGACACCGCACTACTGTATACTGTATATTCCTTCAAACACAAGTTGTAATAATCTGCAGTGTTTTGAACATACTTTCCTGATTAAGTCTTGCTTTTTTTGTTATCTTACAGATAAAGTCATTCATGCTTTAACAGTATCACAAGTTATCAGAGACGATAGATCAGTCACACGGGCTTCCTGTCCCTGTTTTGTATTACACCCCGCAATAACTGCTGCTTTTATCAAAGACGGAATGTACAATAACCCCTCGCACATAATGATAAGAAAGCTGAAAAGTCATAACATAATTAGTAAAGGTGTTCCACTTGATAGGTAGAGCGTGCCATAAATTACAGAAATGGATCCCTACATAAAATCAAGCAGTATTTTAAAGCAGTCATCGTGATGCTGCAGTCAAGTGTGATTCGGCTGAACTGCCATTATCCTCCATAAAAAGAATCACATTAAAACATCTTTGATCATCTTTCATCTAGTCACTAGCTGAGTGATGGATTTGCATAATTTAAACAATGATCCAACAATCAAATCGCTCATCGAAAAACAAGCAAACCCAACCAACAGTTTGCCATGAGACAAAACTGCTCGTGTTCATGTAAAAGACTATTTGTCAGCACATCTGATTTTATTGGCAAATATTTTTAAGGCTTTGTGTAACATCCTAAAAAAATCTGTGTAAAAATGAAAAGCAGCGCTGGGATTCAAGGCCAAGGAAACCATTTCAAATGAAAGAAAAGCAAATGCTCGCGTGGAATAAAGGATTCAGCTCTGACAAGTGCAGGCCATCCCAACAAGGACATTTTTAGAACTGTAATTATGAGACATATTGTTCACATCTCTGGCATATCCATGACTTTCACAATCACATGAGTGAGTGGCGTGAGTAGTGTAATCACACAGTGACATCAAGGTTTTGAACTATGAAACATCAGGAGGCCAGACCCCCTGTTTGAGCTATGTTTTCTTCTTTCCCTCTCAACGTTTTATTCATATTGATTTAAAAACATGCTAATGCAAAAAAATATCCCTATTTTTTTTAACTATCTTGCAGCTCTTTAAGGACTTAGACAACTTTATTTGGTTACATTTTGAATTTGAGTTAAAACATGTTATATTTTCATGAAAACTTTAACATAGTATTGCTCATCTGTACAAACGTAACTCATGATAGTAAAATGACGTTGGTTTTCCTGTAAACGGGGACATGTGGAAATCATCTGAGAACAGTAAACAAGTAGAGTTTACTTTTTAACCTTAGCTGTCCTTTTTTTCCCACACTAATGTTCTTTGGCACAGTGTTCAGTACTTCCCCTGATATGGGCCCACTACAGCACGTTAAACATTAAGCTTTAGCCACAAACAACTCAAGGGGAGGTTGCTTCAGGTAAACGTTGCATGATTGAAAGTAAGTCTTTAACAGGTGTCCCGCAAGAAAGGCACTGTATAAAATCATTAGACACACACTCATTAAAACACAGAGCTTTAAATGTGAAAGTTCAGCCAAAAGTTTTTGGATTAGCTTAGCGCAAAGCAGAATGGAAAGCAGGTAGCCAGGCTGAATTTGAAAAGTAGCTTATCCAAGGAAAAACCCACTCCAAATTACAATCCTTTGTTTATTCCCAACAAAAGCTAAGGTGAAGAAACATCAGGGGATAGTGCAACAATGTTAAAGTTTTAAGATAAATAGTTGCCAGTTGTTAGTGTTCTACACAGTCACTGGCCAGTTTATTAAGTGCACTTTGCTAGTACTGGGTTGGCTCTTCTGTTCTTTCAGACTACCCGAATTCTTTAAGGCATAAGTTCAACAAAGTGCCAGAAACATTTGGTCCAGATTGACATGATCTGCACATCCAGATAGTAAAGTTAACTATTTGAAAGATCAGTATTTGAATGTATTTGAATTTAATGGCACTAATAGGAGATTCTTTTGGAAGCAGGGTATGAATAAGATTCTCTCTTTAGTGAAGTGATTCCACAGGTCACTGAGTTTTATTATAGGCAAGTATGGTACATAGAAATATGTGTCCCAATAGCAGAATGTTGACTTACTATAATAGTGATAATTGTTGTGGTCTACAGAAAGGGATAATAAATGTGATAATATGTTAGATTTAATTCACAAAATCTGAATGAAAATCATGTATGAATTGAGGAACAGAGATCTCATAACAAACATGAAAAGGTAGAACTTACTGTAAAAGACCTGAAAAAGTAAAAGACCTGCCTGGAAACATAAACACGTTATTGACAGTAAAGCTTTATCTCTGCTATGCATGCAGCAGGTGCAGAAAATCCCATCTTGTCTAAGGAGGACAACCAGATTTATCAGCTGTAAGTCACACGTATTCCTCTAACAGCAGCTCTAATGCTGAGTTGTCCTATTCATTGTCTATGAAGCAACCAGAGGATTCGTAGATTCAGGAAAATTCACACGACTACTCATATATCACTCTTTCTCCCTCGTACAAAACAGCCAACTGAGGCAGCGGCTATGATTGGTCTAGAATGACATCTGATTAGACAGCCGGGAGTAATTAAGGTGCTCATTGGCTGTTGGAACTGTGCTGTTCGTGACACTAGTAGTGTAAGCTGGCTCGAATGGAGCTTTTTTTTTAAACGTGCCACATATACAGCTATGGGCCCGGGAGGGTTGGGGCAGCACCTGTGCAGTCCAATGCACCAGCTATGCAACAAAACAATATCTTTTTAAAAGCTCGTGTTGTTCAGTTCCTATCAGACAGCCATTGATTCAACACTGTGGTTGTGAACTGTTTACCAGACTGCAGAAAACTCATAAAGCAATTGAAAATACAACCACCATCCCCCCTGTAGATGGAGTACTTACCACTGTTGTGCAATTTCCTTAAAAGAAAGATAAGAACCTGAAGCATTTGCTTTCAAGTGGAAAAGCTATTAGAGGGTCAAAGGCAGAAATAAGCTTAGCACTGAGAAGATCAGAAATGATAAGTGTAGCTCAGCAAACAAACAGGGAAGGCTATATAATGCACTGCAAACATTGTTTTAATGCAATTTACTTGCAATGAACAGCAAAAACAAGCGATAAGAATCAATATTCGCCTTTTAAGCAGCCCCTTCTTTCTTCAGTAGAGTTGAGCACATGTTTCAGGGTACTTGGCAGGTAGGTTGTTCCAGACATTTTGGAGAAAGTCAAAGCTTTTGGGAATTTAACCTCAGTGTTCCAGACTGACTCTATCAGGACTCTGTGTTGGTATTTTGTTTAACATTAGGACTCCTTGTTCATGTCACTGAAGGTAGCTCTTCGAAGCGGTGGCTATATGTTTGTCGCAGTTGTGATGCAGATCAAATTCTGGACAATGGTGATGAATTTTAACATATTAAGTGCCTAAAACTATTATAGCAACATAAAAACCAATAGTTTGAGAGTAAGACGAGAGGCTCGATGTCAGTTTTGCATTTTTCGAAGGCTATGCTCACTATTAAGCTTTTTTAAATTTAATTTCTTTCATTCCAGTTTGTAAGCTTAGCTAAACTAAGCGAATACTGGCTCCAGCTGCATATTTATCATACAGACATGAGAGTGGCAACCATCTTCCTTTTTTTTCTCTTGACAAGAAAGGCGAATGAGCATCTTCCTCTGAATATCAAACTACTCCTTTAAACAACCATTACATGTGAGTTACCATCTCAGAAATAAAAACACTCTCAATAGCAGGGGTTGCTTTTTTTTCAGATAGCAGTTCTGAATCAGGATTTGTGTATAAGCCCAACATATTCTTTCTGTTTTGCCATGAATACTCTCAGAAAATAAGCACGGTGTAGCGGAAAGTGTGTAGGATCTGGCTATGAGCTGCTCTGAAACAATTTCAGAGCTGAGCACTAAAGAACAAAGGGGCGAGTTAGAATCCTGGTGCCACGCCCTCGGGCTGTAGAGACAGGGCCTTTATGGCAACCTTTTAAGCTGGTTTATACAGTCTATAACCCAGAATCCCCTTTCATCTTCCGTGGCACAGAGAAAGGTTTCACCACTGAGAAGGTGAAGGGTATCCAGAAGAGTATTGACAACACACTGAAGGAGTGTTAGAGGAGAAAAAAAAGAAGGCAGAGTTGGAGAAATATTAAAGAAACTGCGGATTAATCTTCCAGTAAAAATGGATGGATGCCACAGTTGACTTATCATTATTATTATTATTATTATTGATTTATTAATAACTTAAAAGCGCTTTGGCCGTTACCCAAATATGTACCTGAGAACTTGGGAAATGCAATGACTGTTGACACCTGAGCAAACGGAGTAAATAGGATGAGTCTGAAACTGTTTCCGTCTTAATCCGCTATCTCAGAGGGTGGATTATGATGTTTCCTTTCATAATTTCACACAGGATTGGGGTAAAAAATTGTCAAGCTTGAGTTTGATAGATCAATTTGCCAGCTGTTCCAGCAGCCCTCTCCTTTAGCTATAATAAAATCCCTCCCAGTCTAACGGCATAATCTATGACACGCTTGATCTGCTATTCATTTGAAGTGTAGTGGCATCCTGCTTTATCTTCTGACGTGGCGGAGACCTCCTCTACACCAGCGCCAACACAGTTGGTTGCTAGGAGCTATTTGCTATATGCCGAGTCATTTTCACGGTTGTTATGGCCCTGCATTAGCTAACATAGGACTCGTGATTCCAGCCTTCAAATTAATGCACATGTTACTGTCAGAGGAAGCATGAAGTGCTATCTAAAATCCCACAGCATCTCTCTATTACTCGCTGAAAAAAATTAGCTTCATTAAGAAATGTAATGTGTTTCCTTGTGTCACAGTCATCTCAGGTCACACGTATCTGACACTACACGTTTTATTTCTACTAGATTAACACATATGTAACACATGCACGCTCAGGCAAAGGCACAGATTTACACACTCACACCCCCACACACTCACTGCTGTAGGCTTTTATCCTCAGGCACCTGGATAGCTAAGAATTAAACAGAAAGAAACGTATTCATTTGGGGAATATACACATACTCCTTCCCTGAGACAACCTTTTGTCCTGAGGCAGAGAAGAATACTATTGTTGGATTACTGGGGTGGTGTTAGTTTGGGGCCTTGGGGAGCTCCCCGTAGGTGCACCCTTCTCTTTTTGACCTCCCCACCCCCACCCTTTTATGAAACTGTGAGGCTCGGGCGATTTATCTGCATTAACCACATGGAGCACTGAATTTAGGGTGAAGTAAATATGACTGATGACATTATCTATGGACAGCAGGAAAGTGAAAAGTCTCTGAATGTCATTCTAGGACAGCAAAAGTGTGTTTATGGAGAGGAATGAGTGAGGATCTGTGAAATGATGTCTAAGTGTCTTTTAAGAAAGCGGTGAAAAGAGTTCTTCTTTGACACTTCTTCTTATCATGACATACAGTATTTGTCCAAGCCTTCTGCATGTATCGACATTGCTCTAAATACTCAGAAATAAAACCAGGGAGACAAACTTTTTAACACTCAATATACTTTCATGCATTGCTTTATAACATAAACAACTCTAGGAGAGTGCAGCTGTGACATATATATTTACCCATTCAGTTATCAGACCCATTTTAGAAATATTTTTCTCATTCTATTCAGTGAAGGCATTTTAAAGCCAATCACTTTGAATGTGCAGTCTGCACTTTAACATCTAATAATACATAGTTAATAGTATTATTTAAAGACTCATTCTCAAGCTGTTCTAGAGGGAATGAAAAGCCGGCTTTATTTTTTAAATTGTGCAATGACATGGTGAGGGCACAGAGTAAGAAACTTCTCCTTCACTACATTTGCCATCACTTTATGTGCCGTACAATCATACTCATCACTCAGGAGGTTGTACTTGCTGCTGCAGGGGAACCATCAGAGTTCTTATAATTGATCCTGATGAGCACATGAATGTCTATATATTTGCAGAAATCCATCTAGTTTACAATTAATTATAACACTAAAAGAAGTAATGGAAATCTGGTGTACAAGGTTCATTAAAATCCAAAATACTGCAATGGGAGTACTGTAAAGGACTACAAAGAAAGATCACCTCGTTATTGGCTCCCTGTAAAACCCAGGTAGACTTTTAAATCCTTCAAAGCCCTTAATCATCAAACTCAATCATCCTTTAAAGACCTCATAGAACTGTATAATGCCAATAGAGCACGTTAGAGTGCAGGTTGCTTGTGTTTCTTGATTATGTTTGCAAGAGTAAAATGGGAGCATATTTGACCCTACTCCCAGTTTGGGTTCAGAAGAGAAGCACCCAACTACTTTTAAGATTTATCTCAAAACTTCTTTTTGATGATGCTTTTATTTAGAGCTGAATCATGTGACCCTGAGCCATCCTTTAGCTATATAAGGCTCAGGCTGCTGGGGGACCTTCCATGACACAATGTAGACCTCTCCTTTCTTCTCTTTTGCTCACAACAAATTCTGCCGTCTATAGGCTGTGCTGTTTGTGATCTTGCTATAATTTTAAAGTAAAATAAACTTTATTTACAAAGTGCTTTTCACTGACATAAAAGTCACAAACACTATACAACAATTAATATCAATAGAGAACCATGCTAAAACAGAATAAAAATAAGTAGGCAAAATGTATTTATATAGCGCTTTTCATCTGTGTAAAGCAATAGATATCTAGCATAAATCATAAATAACAATAAAAACATAAATAACAAAAGAATCTCAACAGAAGGCGTGATAAAGCAGAAAGGTTTTCAACTGCTTTCTTTAAAAGGAGTCTACCCGATCTGCTAACAAGGGGTGAAGTGTTAAACTGTTCCATTGCCTTGATGCACAGACTAAGAGGCCCTGTTCCCCTACAGTCTTCAGTCTTGTATGAGGGAAAACTGATAGAGTTTGAGCTTGTGAGAGAAGATAGCGAACAGCTGTGCGTTTAACAAGAAGCTGAGATATAATATAGTCTGGAGCATGTCCGTTTAGTGCTTCAAGTGTGAGAATTTTAAAAATGTGATTCAAAATCGACTGGGAACCGATGTAAAGAGAATAAAATAGGAGTAGTGTGAGCTTGTTTGCGAGAACATTTTGTATTGCTTGGAGGTGTAAAAGAGAAGACATGAGCCAGTAAATAGGCTATTATAATAATCTAGGTCCAGTGATACAAATACACGACTGTAGTTCGCAATTTCAAAATGTTCCTTAAATAAAAGAAACAGGAAGGTGAAAAAAATATTATATGTTCTGTTTTCTCAGACCGTGCAGGAGTCAACAGGATTCCTCCGGTTAAAAGAGCTTCCAAGTGCTTGCTCAAAGTGAATCACTGAGGTTTTCCATTTAAGATGTTCTAAAGTACACTGCTTGAACAACAAAAAGTCAGGCACTCTATAATTTTGTTGGACTACCTTTAGCTTTTAATGAAGGCATGTATTTAACCTGGCATTACTTTGGTAAGCAGAATCAGACTGCTGGGTAAAGTCTTCTCCAGCACATCCCAGAGATTCTCAGTGGGGTAAAGGTCTGGACTCTGTGGTGGCCAATCCATGCATGAAAATGATGTCTCATTCTCCCTGAACCACTCTTTCAGTTTGAGCCCAATGAACCCTGATATCAGGGAAGAATAAAATTCATTGATGGGAAAACCTGGTCATTCGGCATTGTCAGGTAGTCAGTTGACCTCATTTCTGGGGCACATAATGTTGCTGAACCTAGAAATGACCAACTGAAGCAACCCCAGATCATAACACTGACTCCACAGGCTTGTATGGTAGGTGCATCACTGAACCCGTCTCTCTTCTTACCCTAATGTGCCCATCACTCTGGAACAGGGTAAAGTCTGGACTAATCAGACCAATTTCTCCCATTAGCGTCAGTGGATTTCTTAAGGCTGCACAGCTGTGCGGCTACACACCCCAATCTCTTCAGTTCTTTTCATTTTGTGTGTGTGTATTATCTATATATAAATATATAGATAAAATCGTTTTGAAAATCCTTAACAGTCACTCAGATTCTGTGGGACCAATAACATAACTACAAAAAACAGTGTGAATCCAACAAGTAGATGTTGATACATATTTAACAGGAAAACTGCTGCCTTTAATCTGTTTGTGGTGCTAGAACAAAAGTCAGAGAATAGACAAACTCATTATGATTTGACCCCTGAAGACTCTGACTGTCTTCACCAAATTTCATGGCCATGCAGCCGAAGTGGTGAGGCAACCAAACCCTAGAGCCAAAACCACTAGCAAAACTAAAAAGTCTTTGGTGTGCCCACAGTGTTACTATGTCCATTATCATCATTATTATTATTATTATAAATACAGTTATTTCCACAAATACTCCCGATAAATCGTGCATTGTTTTTCTCCACACTGCACATCAAATCAGCCATAACTAAGAAGAGATAAATTCAGCAGCTGGATGGAAGCTTTGAAGCTGAACATTGGGTGAAAACCAAAAAAAACAGTCCCCACATTGCACCCTGATTTGATGCCGAACTCTCTGCATTTGAACACCACAAATGTGCCAAAAACACACACACACAAATGATTAATATAATACCCCAAAAATACCAAGAGCACTGTTAATTACACCCCCCAAAAAAGACATTTAATTAAACCTAATTGAAATGAAATGCTGTCACACTGATACGGTCTCTGTTTTTGTTTACCACATTTGCTCCAGGTCATGAGGCATCAACTCAGTTTTTCCAAGTCTTATTTGCATAAAGAAATGATTTATCCATGGTATTGCTTTCTAAGAGCCAGAAGCTGATATTATTAAGTAAATGTGACTCGGGTTTTGAGGGGCTTTTAGTGTCAAAGTGAAAAGAACTGCAAACGTTTGATTAATCTTTTTTTTGGAAACACAACAAGTGAGAAAGCTTGCACAGGAGTAGATTTTCATCCACATGTGAGGTGTGGTTTTCCTCGGGCTCAGAAGCAAAATGTTCTCCGGTAGTCGCATGTGCTCTGTTGCACGTATCCAGCAGGAGGGTGTTTGTTATTGTACCGACCTACTCACGACCGACTGGGTCACGCAGATTCTTGCAAAACACATTTTCGCGTTGTTGTCGAACGAGCCTCGAAAGTCTACATGTGATCGGGGTATTGAACCTTTCAGAATACACGTTATCTCTGACAGACGTGCGCTGGCACTACACGCCTTCCCGAGCCTCCTCCCAAGCCACACCTCCTCTAAAGTGACCCAAAGTTTACCAGTTTGTTTTGTTTTTTAAACAAACGAACTGTGCCACTGACCCCATTTCCCAAAGGCTTCATATATAAGGGTGCAGAGGACTGTTGTGAGTTTAGTTACAGACGAAGAGAAGCAGCGTTTGTTTAGAGGATATCAGTGAATAATTCAACACCTAAGAGGGGTGGAGCGTGAGATCTGCCTGGTAAACGCACATTTACCTTTAAAAAAAAATGAGTAGTATTCTAGTTGAATATAAAGCTAAAATACATCTGTGGTACTGTGGTTATTTAGTCATAGTTACTACTTTTATTCCATATGTTTTAACCGGCTCCTCTGTCTCTTAGATTTCTTTTACACTTTCTTGTAAACTATGTTACAGAGAATACGGGCTTTTATTTTTTAAGTGCCGCTGTTTGGCGTTTCCACTTTCACTTCTGCTCTCCAGCCTCCCTGTTTGCGCGTCTGTCCCGGACGAAGTGGGCGGTGGGGTGGCGTCACGTCATATCAGCCGCCGCGCTCTGATTGGCTGCCGATTCTCACCCGACACAGCTGTGATTGTTTTCTGCAGAGGAAGCTCTCATCTGTGGTATGAGGTCTGTGCGGTGGAATGGAGGAGCACTGTGTGTTTTTTCTCTCTCGCTCTGCGTGTGTTTGCTGACGATGATGTGAACAAACAACGTGACTGCAGTTCTCTTGTTGTAAAAGAGCAGGAAAACGAGGAGGGGGGGGATCCTGGCTTAAATCTGCTTGCTGAGGCGCGAATGAACAGGAGAGGAGGTTTCTGCTTGGAGCTGACTCTGAAGACGTCTGGAGATCGAGGTAAGCAGCCGGAACAATTTTTCAACAATTTCTTCGATTTTTTCTTTCAACTTGAAAACAGTGGAACTCGTGTGTTGACTGTCGCGTTTCCTTCTGTAGCTTTAAAGTGCCAAATGCCCAGGCTGGAGGAGCATTGTTGGAGCTGCTCCACTTCATCAAAGACCGAAACTAAGCACCCATCATCTGGCGCAAACTGGTTGGCATCCAGAGCTGAAGAGATGATGTCGATCATCACTTCGGTGCTCAGCAGTGCCTACATCTCCCTGCAGGATGTCCGGACGGCCAACCTGATCCGCCGGGGTGTCGTCCTCTTCACGGTCGGAGTGTTCCTGGCCCTGGTGCTCAACTTGCTGCAGATACAAAGAAATGTTACCCTCTTCCCCGAGGAGGTGATGACAACTTTGTTTTCGTCCGCATGGTGGATCCCACCTTGCTGCGGCACAGGAGCCGGTGAGTGAACAAAAGGCTGATTTTATAAACCTTACTTGGTGCTTTATAAACGACCCTGCAGGGGTAGTTTTACCCGGGTGATCAGTAGTTTGCGGCTAATTTGGGGACAAAGGAATGCAGAGAGGGGAGGGGTTACAACACAACAGCCTTCCCTTATAAAGAGAAAATGACACTTTAAATAATATGTGGTGTGTTTTACCGCTTGAGTATATATAAAAATGGGCTCTTACGGTCAGGAAATCCCATTTTGTGAGCTGGATTTTGCCATAATAAGCAGCGCAAATTTAAACCGCATACAGCAGAAGCACATCCCTTTTCTCATCGCCACTGTCAGCAGCATTTGTATGATCAGATGACAATGAATCACCAGTCAGTTTTGTTTTTGTTTCATATTATTTATGACTCAGTTTTGAAGGCATCATTAAGTCTGGCTGTTATCAAAAAGGGGAAAAAAAATTGGCTTGGAACGGATGTTGTTTTTTCTTGCGCTCTGATTGGTCGCAGCAGCCGGACACGAGGCGAGCTGCGAGCTCATTGGATGGTGTCATAACGGGTGAGCTGAGAGGGGAGGTACTTTTAAGGCCAGGAACAGGGAAGTAAGGAAAAAGAAAGAAGCGCGTAAATGCTGGACTCCTCCCCCTCTTCTCGTCATTGCATGCTGCAGGACAGAAACAAACTGAGAAATAAGAGATGTAGACTTATGGCTTTGCACGTGGCTTCCCGTTTGAAAGCCCCAGTGTCATGCAACAGATGAAGAAAACTGTTCTTTACTTTCCCACACCTGAAGGTGATGTCATTAAATGTCTTCTTATGCTTGACGAACAGCCCATGAAACGGATATTTCAGTTTCCACAACAAGCAACTGCCACAGATCCCATTTCTGTCAACTATCAGTTCACCAGGACAATTGATTCAGCCTCATCTAAGCATGCTATTCCTAGTAGGGCTACAGCTAAAGATTGTCAATGAGGAATCAAATGAGGAATTTTCTCAGATAAAAGCTTCCTGGAGGCTGAATAAGGTGAAAAATATACTAACAAAAGCTAGAGGGGTGAAGTAAATCCTCCTACTTAAGAGGCTGGTATTAAAGAGCATCTGGTGCTTTCTGTGAACAGTTTTGTTTTTTTAAGTGATGAATCGCATGTCAAAATGGTTTTGTATTCATTTTCTCGTGATCCAGGTACTAATTCCTGTAACTCTTCCACTTCTTCTTGTAAGATATCCACTGTGTATTTGCTTTTTACATTCTTATAGTGTGGTTACATAGTTTCCTTCTGCAAATTCTTGGACTTTTAGTGACAGTATGTAGACGAAAATGATTGTCACACACAAAGCTGGGAGTTACATTAAAAAGTCACAAACTTAAAAATTAAAAGACAACTTTAAAATTAGAGCTAATGTTTATGCATATCCTCATGTGGGGGTTTTGAAGTGCATGTATGGCAGGTGTGTCGCTAACTGTGGAAATGCACCTTCAGCAGTCTATATGACACAGTTTGCCCTATTTTTTTCACAGTTCTGCTTATCTGGCACAATTCAAAACTGTTTGTTCCCTTTTTTTGTTTTTTTTGCAGCTGTTATCGGCCTGCTGTATCCCTGTCTCGACAGCCACTTGGGAGAGCCGCACAAGTTCAAGAGGGAGTGGGCGAGCGTCATGAGGTGTATCGCCGTGTTCGTCGGTATCAACCACGCCAGTGTTGTATCCTTTCACCGTGTCCTGTACAGCTCTCGAATGCGTGTTTGCTACTTTTGTGATAGTTTGTTTGTTACAGTAGAGTGGAAAAGTACACAAATAATTAACTCAAGTTTGGCCGCTGTCTGCACCAGCTCAGTAATCTGCCTTATCCTTTGACAAAAAGAGGTGGTGCAACTTGATGGTGGCCAAATATTTGCATAAGAAATAATCATATATTATCCTCGTGGTGTTTGTTTTTTGTCCTTAACTTCCCGGAACACAGAAACTAGACTTCGACAACAACGTGCAGCTCTCGCTAACGCTAGCGGCCTTGTCCCTGGGCCTGTGGTGGACATTCGACCGGTCCAGGAGCGGCTTCGGACTGGGCATCACCACTGCCTTTTTAGCTACTGTGATCACACAGCTGCTGGTCTACAATGGAGTCTACCAGTAAGTTCTCTATCGCCAACAACAGGGTGTTCAAGGAAAGCCTTTTCAGGTGGAACAAAAGCATTCTTGAGTATCTTTTTCTGAGGAAACAAAACTGATGCAGCGATTTGTCGTCACTATTCTTTTATTCCTTATTTCACCCACAACTAAAATTACAGTGTTTGGTGCCGGTGTTGGTTTTCCAGCTGTGAGAGTAAACACAGCTTTGGTGTGAATGAAGTCAGTGAAGTGTTAGCCAGTACAATAATAAGTAAAAATGTACAGCAGAGAGGTCAAAACACAGCTGCAGATGATCCTGATTTTACGAAATAGAAACAGGAGGTGAGGAATGAGGGGAGGTAATTATTTGGTAATAATTGCGATTCATAATTGTCTTTGGGATGGCTTTCTTAACATTTATCTTTTTTGTGCCTTTTTTTTTCTCTCTTTTTCTCTTAAGGTACACTTCTCCAGACTTCTTGTATGTTCGCTCCTGGCTCCCATGCATATTCTTCTCAGGCGGTGTTACTGTGGGTAACATAGGACGCCAACTAGCCATGGTAAAGTCTGCAAATCTTGTTCACACTGTCATCCTTTAACTGAAGGTTCAGACTGATATATTGATGTCTGTGTAAAGTGCTGCTTTCATGTCAGCTCAGACATGGGGAAACACTTACCTGGCTTTATTGGAATATTTCCAGTTGAGCTAAGCCAATAATCACTGCAAAAAAACACTGTTTACTGTCCTGTGATCACCATATTTAGGAGCCATAGCTAAGTCCGTAGAGTCCATTGTATATAACAGCATACAGTGTAAGCAGCGATCAGGTCGGATGCTGACATGTTAATTTTCACTTTTGAGATGAACTGTTCCTTCAAAGAGCTACCAAAACGGACCTTTGATTACTTCGAGTTTCAGTGGAAACCAGTCACATGACTCTTGATCTTGATCCAAAAGGTTTTTGTAACTGGCCACGTTAAAAGTTGGAGGGTAAACTGGCGATTCTGTGTTGATGCTTTGAAAAGTTTTCGGTCTGTCGTATTTGCGCAAAATATCCCTCCGCATTTATCGTTATCAGCCTCTGCTCTGTGTCTAAAGAGCTGACTTCAAAACCTTCCTGTGCGCCACACATGCTTTATTTGCAATTATTCTGCTGAGGCGCGGCAGCAGATAACATTGTCAAATGGTTTGAAATTGTGCAAAGAGCATTGGACGCCCCCCTTCCTTCATAATTATCCCAGCAAGTCAGCTTTGATGTCTTCATTAAGCTTCTGCCCAGAAGCCTCACCTCATTCTGTCTGTAAAGTACCAGTCCCCGTCACTGCCTCAGTTTGACTCACTGAAAGCGTGAAAGCAGATTAAGAGCTGTTGTTTTTCACAGTCGTGGTGAGACACAGAGCCAGTCTGGACTCGGCTGACCAGAGGGTCATTTGCTACTTGTTGTTTTTGTTTTCGTGATGAGGCCTGAGGAATGTTGGCACAAGCCTGAACTCGTGGTTTTGTTCTGTGTTTTTTCGCTCACTCGCTTCAGTGGGTCATTTATGAGAAGAATCATGAGGCGCACGAGACTTTTTTTTTGTTTTATTTTCTGGAAATGACAGTGATAGAGTCTGTTTAGTTGGATTAACCATGCAGAACCTTTAAAAACACCCTTTATTTCACGTTAGCTGTGATTTCAAGCTGAATGGCTTATAAATGTAACTGTTTTAGGACTCAGGAGCAAATAAGGTGATTAAGCGTGTAACAAAACAAGCCGATGTTGAGAGGGAAGTACTTTCTTCCCCTGATTCTGCAAAATATTAGGTTGCCATTGGGCAGAAAGAAAAGGGGAATTGAAGTGAACTGATTCTAATGTCATGTCCTGATTATGAGTCAGATCAACAAAACATGCTACCTTTATACTGTGAGCGAATACAAGTATAGTCCTGTAGCTGCATTATAAAATTGATTGATATATAACTAACATAGGTCTTGTTTTCTTCTTCAGGGTGGTGTTGAGAAACCCCACATGGACTGATTGGTGAACACCCACACAAAGGGCATCCGAGAAAAAATGGATACGTTCTGTGAGGAACGAGAAGAATGATGTGAGGAAAGAGACTCTTTGTTATGACCTCATCTTTTGCTCAGATGACAAAAGTGCGGGTCAGAAAAGCCCCTCATCAAACGTGCCATGTCCTCTGCACCTCTTCACAGCCAAACAACCCCTTCCCGCTCGATTAGCATTAAGGCTTCCTTCACACTACACAGGCAGACAGCCCTTGCATTTTTGTGTGTGTGTGTGTATGTGTCCTCATTTGAAGTGAACACAAGACTGGTTTAATTTCATGAAGTGGACGCGTGCTCTTGAGCGTGATTGTATCCTGGAAATGGCAGAAAAGATATGATGGGGGTGCTATGATGCTTTCTTTTTTTTCTTTTTTTTTCATTTTTGTATGATCATAAAAGGGAAGTGTTGCTTGAGTGGGCAAAATGATGTCTTCACTCGCACAAAGAGATCTTTTTTTCTTTTTTTTTCCCCATGTAGAATCCCAATGAAACCAAATTTAAGTATTTATTTTCCAAGCATCCAGTGACCACCACCCAAACTAAATGTATGTATGGTAATGAATGTTGTTTCGCATTTTGGAAGGACTAGTTCAATGTCTTGGGAAATATTTGGGGAAACAGCTTTCTCATCTTATTCCCAGTAGGAAAGCAAATCATTTTCTGATTTATTAACACTTGATTATAATACATGATTAAAGAAGGCGCCAAGAGTTGACTACCAATTTAAACTTATATATTCACAAACAGTGAAGATCACTGAAGCACAAAATTCAAGCTGCTTCATTTTTTTTTTAATGGAAATGAGTTGTTTTTGCCAGTGAATAGTATTATTTGTAATCAGTTATCAAGCTTGTCTTTGCTCTAAAACGACAGAGAGGACTGCTTTAAAGCAAGCATTAGTCGGGACTGAGAGTTGAGACGAACCACAGAGGTGGAGCATGCTTTGAAAGAATGTACCAGGTTTACTAGCAGTTTTAAAAACCCTTTCCAGTGCATTTTTTATAGAATGGACCTTACATTCCCATTTGGAAAAACACTTTATGTGGGATCGTACACGTTTTCGACTTCAACAGCATCCTCAAACTAGAGCTGATAGTTTGGGAACAGACACCAGTTAAAATGGGAGAGGACGGGACGTTATTACGCAAGATTTGCAATCTGTGATTGCCTGTGTATTATAGAATGTAGTGCTTTTGTCACTATTACAGTTTAGTTGTATCCTTGTAAAAAAAACCATAATGACATTACTGCTTGTGTGTATAATGGCTTGCTTGTGTAATCAGACAGGTATTATTACCATACTAGACCTACAGTATGTTAGTGTTTGGGGGTCTAGAGGATTAAGTGCAATCAGACCATACATGAGCCGATTATTCTTCCTTATTTATTATTTCTGACAAAGGCTAAAAAAAAAAAAATATTGTAACTTTAAAGTATATGCAGTGTGGATCATTCAAAACAGCAATAATATCCTCTCTCTTTTGTTTTTTTTGTAAACAACAATGCTTTTGTCAGAGATTACATGCCTTCAGAGTCAATACCAATGACTCTCACCAGAGAGACAGCATTAAAAAAATATATTGTGTCAAACTGTTGTTTAAATAATCTCGTTTAGTAGCATTACTGAAGGAAACCTGATTTATTTTTTTAAATACTTTTTTGTGGCAGATCACCTAAGGTCGAATCTGCGTACATTCAGGTGTGCTAAATTGAAGAGGAAGCTTTATGTTTTGAGGTGGTGAAGCACCTTTTGTCTCAATGTTTTAGAGTTTCTGTGTGTGTGCGTGTGTCTGATATTTCAGCTGTGTATCGTTTTTGCTACTTTGGATTTAAGTGAAAAATAAAAACACCTGACAAAGACGTCTTTGTGATTTCTTTTATTTTACTGTGTTACTCACATGGGGGACTGGAGGGACTTTGTTACTGCTATGATGTGTTCGATACTGACATATGGATGCTATCTGGTTGAAAATAACAGACACTAGCTTCCCCTGTGGTGATATGAACCTGATACCATCATTCATAATTAAACTGATTACTAGACACTTGCCTAATTACACATCTCTACAGCTCCAGTAAGACACTAGCCTGCAGATTTTATTTGGTTGTCAAATGCAGCTGCAGCTTAATTGGAATGAAGCTTTCTGGGGTGCTGATGATGGCATTTGTTGTGTCTGCTGTCACGGTCATGTTGAATAGATGAGGACACTCTTTTGTCCCCTCCTTTGTACTGTCTTTGGCTGCATCTTCCCTCTCCTTCCTCTTCTCTGTAAGACCCTCTGCAACCCACCAAAAAACCCTGAAACTACCCCCCTCTGCTGTGTGTCACTGGGATCATGAGGAACTGCCCTCCCTCCCCTCCTCTGTCTACCCCCTCTCTGAACACGCCTTTCTGGAGGGGAGACTTCTATTTATACCTAGCGGGGGACTGACAGTTAACCTTTTGCACTGGGGGAAATTTCTGGGAGTGGGGCCAATGGCTGTGGGCTATTCTGAATCAATCCCTCGTTCTGGAAGTCCCTCTATACTTGCATGCATCTGTTTTTGTTTTCCATCCATCCTTCTATCCCATCTATCCATCCATCCATCTACCCATCCTCTAACAGGGCAACGGCGCCACACGCCATCTCTTTCCTCTCCCTCCTCTTTCAGTCTCCTACTCTTCTCAGGCAGAATAATTGGCCAGGCTTCAACCTCCTTTCATTTCCAGCCACAGCAAACTGAAAGACTCCATTAGAGAACCCCCCTCATTGCCAAAAGCGCCCCCCCCCTCCGTCTCTCCGTCTCTCTCTATCCTTCCTTCCAGGCAAGAAGACAAACGAGGGCACATCAGATATATTGATTCACGGCACCTATAGGTTTGCTCCGGCAGACTGCTATCATCTCTTTGCAGCACTTTTGTGACTTTGAAATTTGTGTTACTTGGCCTCGCATTTCGTGCAGCGAGTCTACTGCCAGCAAACATGAAGACAAAGATTTACAACTCTACACTGGAGTATGGCAAATTTAACTTGTTTACTTTGTATTTAACTTTATCCTCTTTACAATTTTGTGTCTCTTGAAATGAGAGTCTCACTTACTGCGTCTGTTTAGTACAGATCACGGTATACAAGATGGATCAAATCAGATTTAAAAAATAGCTTTATTGATCCTAAGAGGAAAACATAGCAACAGCAGCAGCAGGAACAAGACAAGAAGGTATATTCATATAAAAAAAAAAATACACTGTACAGATATATATTTGTTTTAAACTAGCCAAAGAAAATGAGAGAGACTCCAAAATAAAGTGGAAAATGATTAGTGCAGCTTTCCACAATAAGTTGGCGTGGTGGATGAAGTATGAGTAAGAGTTTTGCTCATGTAACACATGGGTGGTATTGCATACCATTAAAATACAACAGTATGATACAGCAAAGTTTAAGGCCAATATGCAATAATAATAATAGTTCTTTGCTGCACTGTGTGGTTCTATAATTTTATAGTATTTCTTAGTTTCTCACTTTTATGAGTTCTTAGGAGCTTAAAAAACGCAGCTTGAACAAGAAGAAAAAGGCTTCTGGAATTCAGAGCAACTCTAGTGGTGTTGGCACTTTTGAAAATATTTGCCTTTGAGAGTTTTTTGTGATGAGGCAATATTTCAAAAACTAATTTTTTCAGGGAAGAAAAGGTGGTGTTCAGACGTGTACTGAGAAAGAAGATGCAATCCTATAGTTAACTGCTTCTTTAGACTTGCTCTCATTTAGACGACTCTTTCGTTTACTGCCCCTCAACAGTGTAGAAGGAAGTGAGTATTACTATTTTGTGCTACTTTACACTTCATCTCGATTATATTTCAGATTTGGTTTTGTTCCTTTCACTGTATTGCATTTCAGGAATACACCACTGAACAGTTTGCAAACAGGATGGCATTTACAATGTCATTAGACGATGTTTACAATTTTGTGCTTTCTCAAAAGGAAAAAAAAAGCAGCTCTTCTTTCTATTTATATCTGAATAGCCTAAATTTGGCCAAATTATTATTTTAAATATGTGTATTAGTGCATTGCTGGAACTTCTAAATGTATGCAACAGCTGGAGGCTTTACATATCACAATGTTGCATGTAAGGCATAAGTATAAAATGCATTAAAAACCTCTAAACCAACAGGAACTAATCTTATGGGATTGTGACCATTGTCATTGCACATCAAAATAAATGTTTCCTTTAGAAATTTTGAAATCTTTTCACTTAAACACCTGTTCAAACTTAACAAGAAACAAAATGTTCATAACTCAGTGCATAATTTGTAGTAAAACTTTATTTTCATCACTTTCTTACCACAGTCTTGCAAGCATTCAGATTTGTCTTAGTAGAAAAACTAGTCTCACAGTAATGCATCTGCAATCTAAAAAATGTAATGAAACCATCATCTACTTTCACATTTATACTTTCTTTTCCTATCTAAACATTTGAATGCTGAACTTCTCCTCTCCTCTAGAACTTCTGACTTTGTCTTCACTGAGCCCTGGTGGCCTGCCTCGCTTTGAACACACGTCTCTGTGGTAAACCTGTCTGGGGGAGCTCCTGTCATCTCACCTGGGCTGTCACACACATTTAAAATCTGTCAGCTTATGTTACACAGGCAGTGTTTGTTTTATTACATGCTCCACCTGTGGCGCTAAACTTCTGTTTGTTTCATCCAGGACAAAGGTCAATGTAATCTTTACTACTTTATTAGTGTTGTTGCTTAAAAAAACTAAATGTGTTGTAGAGTACTAAGCTGTGCTGTGGTAGTGGATAAATATATTAAGATGCATATACTCTGGGGAAGGAAAGCATGCAGTATAGTACCAGATTACCCTGTAGTGATGGCTTTTGTTACCACCAGATGACAGTATTTATCCTCTCAGCTTGTCTGGACAGGACATTTATAGACCCCTAGTGGAAGGACAAGGAACAGGAAGGTCTGGAAGGGCCTCATCTATGTAGGCGTTTTCACCTAACTACTTGTATGGAAATGTAGAAAACACAAGTCTTCAGAGGCTTTCGAACAAAGAACAAACGGAGTGTTGCGATCTGAGAAAGCAAGAAAACACAGCACGTGAAGAAAAATAAAGGCCATTAAAAGTAAAAGTAATTACAAATACACTCATATTCTCCTTAAAGCCTCTTAAAACTTTGGATTCAGAAAGATAATTTATTAAAACAGCAGAGGAATATTATCCTTGGAATATTTATCTCACAGTGCAGTGAGCGGGCAGAGTCACATGCATGATAGAAAAGGTCAATGAAATGGATTGAGTGTGGAGAAAATCATTGCACTTTTTTTTTCTCTGCCAAAAGGTCTTCAGTGGCATTAATGTCCTGCTCTCTCTGAAATATAATGAAAGATTTTGTGTGTGCAAGTGCGTGTGCGAGTGTGTGTGCGAGAGTCGTTTAGGTCTACTGAGTCTTCATTACACCAAAGCGGGGTCCACTCCTGTCCTCTGCCCTCGCTCATTGCCTCTCCCAGTGCCGGCCAGGAATAATGAATTACAGTGGATGCCATGGGGGGGCTGAGTGAGTGGCTCAGAAGTGGACTCCATTTTAGCTCAAATTACCTCTCAGATCCATTCAAATGGCAGTCTCGGGCTGCTCTCTGCCTTCTCTGCGTATTCCTGTCTGAGGGTGAAATGATCCATTCACACCTTTTCTCCCTTTAAGTGGCTCTTATTCTCTTTTTGGTTGCAGTTCCTCCAGTGCTCTGGGTAAAATCACGGGGAAAACCCCCAAACAAATAAAAGCATGAACGTTTAAAAACATTAAACAGACTGATACAGAATCATCATTAGAAGTGCTTGTGTCGTGTGAGATTTAGCAGTTCAGTCAACATGCTCAGCCTTGTGTGCCATTCCAGTTGATTCCTCTTCTTCCACCGCAGGACAATAATAAAATGACAGCATAAACCTCAGGTGATGGCACATTATGCATGCCATCCAAACAAATCCTTCCCAGTGTAAATTAAACACACCCAGTGCATCCTAGCGCCCAGATCAGACTCTGTAAATCGACCAGGGTAATAATAATAATAATAACAGCTGAATAAAAGGTAATGGAATAAATCAAGGTGAGGATTTCCATTGCGAGATCTAT
>VUQG01045644.1:0-18378 GCA_015106755.1 Etia nguti
GATGGTAGATGGATGGTCGGACAGACGGACGGACGGACGGATGGATAGATGGATGGATGAATAAATAGATGGATGGATTGACGTGGATGGATGGATGGATGGATGGATGAATAAATGGATGGATGGATGGACGGACGTGGACGAATGGATGGATGGGCGGACATGGATGGATGGATGGATGGAAGGATGGATGCTGCAGGTAAGTTGTGCTAACAAGCGCAGACTGATTCAGATTAAGCGTTGGTAATCTATCGGCATTTATAAATGACCTTCTAACCTTCGCCACCCTGTCAGAGTGAGAGGTCAGGCAGTCCCAGTTAGCCGTAATTGTTTGGAGATAGGTTGCCTACCATCAGGTTAAGTTGCTGACCTCTGAGCAACCAGTTTGGTCTTCGAACTACTTTCATTCTTCTCTGAATAAGATTCAGTCCAGTCTCCGGGTAATCACAAATTTTTCCAAGTAGCGAGCGGGTTACCTTATTTTTTCCTCTTGTGCGTCTGAGGCATAACTTGTAATGCTGAACTACACAAAATCCTGAAGCAAGGCCCTCCTGCAACAACTACTTAAATGCAAAGGCTGTAAATAAACCACAGCCTGTATATAAAAGATGGATAAACCACATCCTCACCAAAACACAGAAACCTGCTGATGAGGTTTTGTTAGTCCTGTGGACAGATTTAAGGCAGAGATTTAAATTCTGCTCTGTTCTGTTAGAAAATGTGTGACAGAAAAACCGGACGTGTTGGTTCTGATCTGTCGTGGACCTCTACATTAAATAATGACGGACACACCTGCAGCCTTCTGTCTGCAGTCTCAGGCGGTTCGATGCTGCAGAGACGCTGTCTGTGTGACTGTGTGTGCGTGAGATGAGAGGTAAACACAGAGCCGGCACAGCTCCCATCACAGCCTCAGAGCAGATTAATGGACCTCAGCCTTTTGTGTTAAGGCTGACGAATCCGCTTACACTACACACACACACGCACACACACACACACAGATTGGGTTTACGCCTCTCCTGTCAGGCTCCTCCCAGCCAGGCACTTCTAATCTAATTTGTCCATCTTTCTGTCGGTCTGAACCATGACATATCATTTTAGTGAAGCGAGGGAGGAGATAAAGAAGGGAATTAAGAGCAAAAAGGTGAGCGAGAGCAAGAAACAAAGGGAAAGTGAGAGAGAGAGACTGCTTCCCATCGACTTACTGAGGTCTCTGAATGAAGGGAAGAAAACAAATTAGGGTGAGAAAAGCAGAGGATAAAGAGGGACCCCATGTTGATTAGCTTGGACCAGCATGAATACAAATGAATGGAGTGTGGATTAGTATTGCACATGTAAATCTTTCAGAAAACCCTCTGGAACCTTCTCCCCTCTTATCTGAACTGCGGGAGGATTACTTGACGTGCAAACACTCTGAGCTCCACACTCTGCGCCTGGTCGTCATCTTCATGTCGACAAAGATGAAGGCTGAAAACATCGAGTGTATGCAGTCAGTTAAGGAGGAAGAAGAAGATGTCTTGTGTTGATTAACTTTGTCTGAGGTGGAGTTTTCTCAGTGTCCTTGCAGCAGCAGCAGTGCCTCTCCGTCCCCTGAGGAATCACTCAAGAAGTGCACATTGTGTAGTGGAAGCAGGAGGGGATACCCCGTATTGATCAGCTCAGGCTAACATGAATACAAATGGAAGATTAATGGCTTAGCTTGAGGCATCCGAGTCCCACTGGAACTTTCTGGCCTCTCAGCTGCTCCATTATTAGTCTACAACACGGCTGAGCTGGATCAGCTGGATCCAGTTGTTGCTAAAACTTAGTAAAAATGTGTTCTGTTTTTTCTAGTTTTCTCACATTTGGTGAAAAGAAAAGATTTAGCTTTTTGACACTGGCGTTGACAAAGGCAAAAAAAGACCAGAATGCACTGACAGGAGATTCAAATAAAATCTGTTACACAGACTGCATATACACTGTGTGCACAATTATTAGGCAAGTTGTATTTTTGAGTATTAATTTCACTATTGAACAACTTCAATGCTCTCGGTCAATCCAAAATGTTACTGAACCTAAATCTGAATGTTTAAGAAAGTAAAAGTGAGGTTTTAACCACAGCCTCACAGACACTGTTCAGAGAGGTGGACTGTTTACCTACACTGTAAATCTCCCGTTTAAGCAAGGCCCACAGGTTCTCAATAGGGTTTAGGTCAGGTAAGGAAGGGGGCCATGTCATTATTTTTTCATCCTTAAGGCCTTTACTGGCTAGCCATACAGTGGAGAACTTCAATGCATGCGATGGAGCATTGTCCTGCATAAAATATCATCTTCTTGAAAGATGCAGATTTATTCCTGTACCAAGGCTTGAAGAAAGTGTCTTCTAAAAACTGGCAAAAAAACTGGTTTTGGAGTTGATTTTGAGGCCATCTTCAACCCGAAAAGGTCCAGCTAGCTCATCTTTAATAATGCCAGCCCATACCAGTACCCCACCTCCACCTTGCTGGCGTCTGAGTCAAAGTGGAGCTCTGTGTCCGTTACTGATCGAGCCATGGGCCCATCCATCTGGTCCATCAAGAGTCACTCTCATCTCATCAGTCCATAAAACCTTTGAAAATTCTGTCTTCAGATATTTCTTAGACCAGTCTTGACATTTCAACTTGTGTGTTTTGTTCAGTGGTGGTCGGGTTTCAGCCTTCCTTACCTTGACCATGTCTCTAAGCACTGAACACCTTGTACTTCTGGACACTTCGGGTAGGTTGCAGTTCTGGAATATGGCAGCACTGGAGGATAATGGGCTCCTGGTAGCTTCATGTTTGAGTCTTCTCAAATCTTTGGCAGTTAATTTGCATCTTTTTTTTCTCAATACGTTTCTTGGGACCCCGTTGGCTATTTGCAACAAAACGTTTGATGGTTCTGTGGTCACGCCCCAATATCTTGGCAATTTCAAGAGTGCTGCATCCCTCTGAAAGACCCTTTACAATTTTTGACTTTTCAGAGTCCTTTAAATCTTTTTTTTGGCCCATTTTGCCTGAGGAAGAGAAGCTGCCTAAAAATTATGCACACCTTTATATAGAGTGTTGATCTCCTTAGGCCACACCCTCACTCATTACGCGAATACACATCACCTGATATGCTTAAATCCAAGTTTATACAGCTTGAAGTTGGAAAAAAATGCATAAAAATTATGTTATGGCCAAAATACTCACTTGCCTAATAATTGTGCACACAGTGTACAGGGTGCAGTCTGCCTCTCGCCCTATGGTATCTGGGATAGGTTCCTGCCCCCCGTGACCCTGACAAGGATAAGCGGAAGAGAATGGATGGATGGATGGATATAATTCATAAAAATCCCCATGCCAAATGCAGAACATGATCTCTGACATCACTTCCTTGCCTATGTACTTTAAATTCAGCTTATCTTTTCTAGGTCAATATCTCGGCTTTTGCAGTAATTTCCTCGAAAGAAAAACAAGAAGGCTGAACAGCCACAGCAAACAATGTCTGGATTCATCCAGTATTCATCACAGATGTCTCAGTTGGCCCTTTTTTGCTAAGTATTATACTATTATCTTCCATATTGCACACTCAACTGTCAAAGATTTAACATAACTGAAATAATCATTAAAACACTTTTAATTAAATTATTTAAACGTCCACATTCACAGTTCATTGAGTCTTGTACTGTACAGTAGGTTGTTCACAGCATCAATGGTAGCTTTTTTTCCTTTTCTTGAAATGACAACATTTAAAAATGTCTGTAAAGATGTTGATAAGGTGATTTATCATATTGTCTCTACAGTTTTTGTTTTTAATCTTAATCTTTAATCTTAATCTTTTGCTTTAATTGTTTGGATACCATTTTTTCCCCCATAGTTACACAATGTCCCTCTGGGAAGTTCACTAAGAAATCTGAAATTCACTTTTGCATAGTTGTTAGTGTAGTGCAGCCACATTGTTATCAGGATCTGACTAAACTCAAACTACCTAAGATCCATTATTAGTACTATTAAAAACTTACTTTCAAAAAAGGCTTCATTTAAACCCTTACATATCCACAATATGCCATACTTTTAAATTCTTTTTGATCTGCCCAACATCCAAGGGAATAGAGGGGAAAAGTCTACTTTAAGTTAATGAACTGTAATGCAATGATTTGTATCTTTGCAATTTTATACATTAAAGTACATAAATGGACAACTGATGAATATCTGTGAAGAATAAACACTATTCTCCGTGTAGGTTCTCAGTCACCCAGGTCATGGTAATCTAAGGAACTCGGAAAGAAAAGCAACTGGACATCTTTCAGTTTTTTTAAACTAAAATAAATGCTATTAATTTAAACAAACAAAAAAAATCACCTTTAATGAATTCTCCATTCTTCTTCATTGCAGTAAGTACAGAAAACAGGGTGGCAGAAACAGTGGTCAAATTAGTCTTCACTGGCATTAACTGGATGCACTACAACTAGTAGTAATTATTTTTCTTATGATTTTAATTCTTCAGTGATATCATAAGATGTAAGTTTATTTCCTTCCTTTTAGTTATAGATGATGATTCATACCAGCAGCACACATCGTGATTTTTACACATCCTTCTTTGGGACATAATAAAAGGTAAACACCTCTCAGGTGAAATGAACCTGAAGTCTGAGTATAGGGTGCTGAATTACCAGCAGTAATGTAGTTGCTGTATAACCAATTCCTCCCTTGGCAAATGGACTGGAGCTTGCTCAGATAAGCAGCAGTCATTTGAAATCCCACTATCTACTGACAGTTTGTAAGGCTCAGCGAAAATAGGGAGTGATGCTGCCGTTCTTAGTGAGGGCAGATTTTCTGCCTCTTATCAATGACTGGACAAATTGACAAGTTGCCCATGTAAAAAAGCCAGGGGTCAGAGTCAATCAAGCTCAGTCTTTTGCAACAAACCACTCAAGCAAGTTGCCATTTGATTTACCATGCCTAGATAAACAGTCATTCCACTGCAGGAAGATGGGTTTAAGAATTTTAATCTTTCAAATGCTGAACATCATGTCTCTAAGGCTGAGCTCTTGTCTTGTTCGGTCTGGCATTTTGAACTAGCACTGTCCAGATAAATAAAGCTATGATAAAATAACTCTAAACTCAGTTTAAAAGAAACACTCTGGTTGCTGCATCACTATGTTTTCTAACTAGGGACACACTTCTGGAAATAATATTAAAAATGGGGATAAATGGCTATTATATGTTTTCATGCTCTTAAAATTGAAAATTTTAGGGCTAATGCCTCAGGACCCTTTATACTGTAAGATAAAGGCCCTAGAGTAATACAGGGAAAACAAAGAAACACCAACAATCAGATGAGCCTTTTATGAGCAAGCATTTTGGTGACACTGGGAAGGAAAAACTCAACTTTAACATCAAGAAACCTATGGCAGAACTAGGCTCAGGGCGGGGCAGCCAGCTGCCACGACTGGTCGGGTGGTGAGGGGAGGAAGGCAGGAGAATAAGTGATGATTAAATGCAGAGTTGTGTATAAATACATAGTGAGTGAAAAAGGTGAGTGAAGAAGAGACACATCATGGAAAGCCCCCATCCAGCCTAAATGTATTGCTGCATAGCTAAGGGAGGATTCAGGGTCACCTAATCCAGCCCTAACTATATGCTTTATCAAAAAGAAAAAGTTTTAAGCCTGTTCTTAAAAGTAGAGATAGTGTCTGTCTCCCAAATCAAAACTGGGAGCTGGTTCCACAGAAGAAGGCCCTGACAGCTGAAGGCTCTGCCTCCCATTCTACTTTTAAATATCCTAGGAACCACAATATAAGCCCACACTCTGAGAGCGAAGACCTGTATTGGTATTGAGGTCTTTAAGATAAGATGGGGCCTGATTATTCAAGACCTTGGTGTGTGATGAGAAGGATTTTAAATTTGATTCTGGATTTAACAGGGAGCCAATATAAGTCAATATAGGAGAAATATGATCTCTCTTTCTAGTCCCTGTCAGTACTCTTGCTGCAGCATTTTGGATTAACTGAAGGGTTTTGGGGGAGTTTTAGGGCATCCTGATAATAATGAAATACAGTAGTCCAGCCTAGAAGTAATAAATGAACAAAGTAGTTTTTAGTGTCACTCTGAGACCGGATGTTTCAAAATTTGGAGATTTTGTGCAAATGGAAGAAAGCAGTCTTACATATTTGTTTAATATGCACATTGAAGGACATATTCTGGTCAAAAATGACTCCAAGATTTCTCAAAGTGTTGCTGGAGGCCAAGGTAATCGCTCCCAACATCATGAGTTGGGAGCAAAAGCTCTGTCTCATTCATTGCATAACCCAGTGTGTCATGCATCTCCACCAAAGAACACAGTACACCTCAGGAATGCCAATGGCCTGAATTTCCTTATTTAAAATCAATGTGTAATTGAGTAAATGAGTAGTTATACCCATGCACCTTTAGACATGTCTGGAAATATAACTTTAAGGATAATTTTCCTCTTACCACTATTTGATATATACTTTATATATGATATTAAAGCTGATATTAAAGCAAAGTTTCCATTTCTGTTTGAATGAATTATAATGAACACTGGAGTTAAGCAGATAAATAGAAAAATATGATCACATTCATCATACTCACATTAGTCAGACTGCATGGCACTGAAGAAGGAAATTAAACCCTACACCTACTTCTCTGCCCCATTTGTCAGAAGTGAGTTGCACTGAGTTTAGCCAATGCTGATGAACTGTAGCTGTTAAAATGTAGGAATGAAATGCTCTATCATTTCAATGAAGTCTCAGGTCAAATAGACTGTAGATTCTATACAAGAAACATGGTGTTTGCAGAAATAAACTACCAAACAAACAAATAAATAAAATGGTAGGTCAGTCAGGGATGTCTGTAGTGGAATGACCTTGGCTAATAAAGTCAAGGCTAAACTGGTTGCCAAAGACTAGGATACTGTCATTACTTTTGCGTGCTTTAGTATATCCTAAGACAATTTATAGTCACCTGGTGTGAATGCTTCATGAAAGCCATATTTTCAGAAATGAAAATATTAAATACAGATTGCTTTGTTCCTATCAATGAATATAGCAGCTCGTTTGATCATCTATATATACATCTTCTCTGAGATGCAAGAAAATTCAGACTGGCCCATAATTTTGGTGGCTCTTCATAAAAGATAACAATAATAATAATAACAATAGAAAATTTGCTAAAGCATGTCATTGATTTTAATTATTTAAATTCAGAAACTTAGAACGTAATCCCTCTTTAGAGTTGCTGCCATTCAGTCTAAATTGCAATTTTATTATGGAAACACTTTCTCAGGCTAAAGGGAGGAAAATTTATATATAAAATAACACCTATAGTCTTATTTAGGCTATTACCTAAATAAGACTATGGCTATTACCTAAATGGCTATGGCTATTACCTAAATAAGACTATGTCCCAGGGAACCACATCAGTGGTGCCAGTTCTTCAATGTCATTTGCTGCAGACCTGCATAAAAAAAAAATCAATGGATTATGCAACCTGGCATAGTTGATATAGAAGCAGCATCAACCTAGAAGCCGGGGAGAGTGAAGAATGAAAGGTCATTGCACTACAGACAAAGCTTCCACTGGTGGTGATTGGTTTCACTATTCATATGTTTGTCATTTCAGTGTAAATAGTGAAAACAGTGAACACAGGCCAGCAAAGTTCAGTCCTGTATATTTCGTTTGAATAAGAACACAGAATCTGTTCATCAACGATTTAAAAAAGACACAATGATGAAGCTATGAAATGCTAATTCTTAATAGTTTTACACAATGATGATATGAATTCAAAACACCTACTCTCACTCAACCCAAAACAGTATTCACTCCTGCAGATCTGTAGGTCACCCCACATTTGTGACCTGAAGTTAAAATCACGATTATCATTAGAGTATCATTATCATTAGCTTTAGTGACTAAGAGCCAGTTTAGATAAGGACAAAAAAAGAGAGAGTACTAATTTGGTAAAAAATTCCAAGTAGTTGTGCATTTACAAGAAAAACTGACATTCTATCAACAACCTATTGCAAAACTCAAATTTTCTGTATATTTGCTAATTGTACCACAGATAGTATAGGTAAACGACAGGAAGTGACATGCAAACACATTATTGATGAGTGCTTTGATCTGGTCATTGCCTTAACATTTTCTGGACAATATCCATCAGCTCTTCTAAACCAGTAAATAATTTTCTTCTGGTGAGTCTCAAGAAGAATACATGTACATATTTTTGCATATAATCTGAGTTGTACCTGTTTAGAGTCTAGCCATCACTGTGTCTTGTATCACAGTTACTGAAAAATCATTAGATAGATGGTAGCAAGCTCTGGTATAAAGCGCCTTGAGGCGACTGTTGTTGTGATTTGGCACTATATAAATAAAATTGAATTGAAATTGAATTGAATTGAATTGGTGTACTACCACCCCAAAAAACTAATCATAACTTTTACAGAATTTCTGGTCCTTCACCCTCCCAAATAGACTCACAAGCAAAAACATCTTACTTCACTATTTAGTAATTTAACAAGATAAACTGGGTCAGATTAAAACATACCATTTGCGTTGTCAGTTTGCACTCTACATGTGCTCCTTCCTGGCAGAAGAATTATAAAATATTACTACTATTATAGTTAAATAAATATCTACTATATAACCAAAAAATATTTACTATTAGTTGGATGTAATATGTAAGAATCCTTTGCACAGGTCTTGATTTCAAACAAATTAAGCATAGTGACATGATTTCAAACCACACTTTTATATTTCAACAAACTTTTGTGTTTTTTTGTTTAACTTAACTTACTTAACAAAAGCCCAGCAGGAAGTCCATGAATGTTTGTCTACAAGCATACAATCACAAAGAAGCAAACAAGCAGCCTGTTGTGAAGAAAAATGAAAAGGCAAAAAGCTTGGCAAAACTTTCTAGGGTCTTTCCTTTTCATCCTAATTAGGTTATTGATTTGCCCTTCAACTGTAATCATCATTTTAGTTGGTAAAATAATGTTTGGGAGAAAAGTGAACTAATTTCTTTTAGGGAAAAAGTGTTCTACTTTCAAATGTTGGCTTCAAAAAAAGTAAAGATATATATATATATATATATATGCAGGTAAAATCATGACTGAATATGTCACCAATTTTCTGAGTAAATGGCTTTTTAAAGGTACTATTGACATAAAATTCTCACCAGATGTCATTAACAAACCATCCAATATATGCAAATCAAACCATAATGTTCAGAAGTTATGTGTAATAATTAGAAGTGACACAGGGTTTGAACACGCTTGTTAAAATGTATATCATACATGTACAAAAACTTTTGCTGGCGATGACCGCTTCAAGACACCACCTGTATGAAGAAACTAGTGGCATGCATTGCTCAGGTGTGATTTTGGCCTATTCTTCTGCACAAACAGTCTTCATATCCTGAAGGTTCTGTGGGCCCCTTCTGTCAACTTTATTTTTTTCCATAGATTTTCAATTGAATTCAGGTCAAGTGATTGGCTGGGCCATTCTAGCAGCTTTATTTTTTTCTGAAACCAACTGGGAGTTTCCTTGTGTGTTTGGGATCATTGTTTTGCTGAAACATCCACCCTCATTTCATCTTCATCATCCTGGTAGATGGCAGCAGATTTTTATTAAAAATGTCTTGGTACATTTTTCAATTTGTCCTTCCTTCAATTATATAAAGTGTGCCAGGGCTGCATGCTGGAAAAACAGCCCCACACTATGATGTTCCCACCTCTGCCTTTATATAGGCCACCATTGAGGACTGAAGCAGATGATATTACTTTGCAGTAAGTGGCAGGATTGCATTCTAATTACTGATTGATTTTAGTTGGTGTCATGACTTTCCTGCCTTTTTGCACCTCTCTTTCTTCATTTGTTCAATGCTTTTTCCCTGTGTCATTACTCATTATTACAGATAACTTCTAATTCTAATTTCTGGACATCTGTGGTTTTATTTCTTTGCATGTGTGGATTGGATGGGTTGTTACTGACATCTGATGAGAATTCAAGTCAATGGCACTTTTGGAAATATATCAATTTAGAAAACTGATGATGTGTTCAATATTTATGTTATCTACTGTAATACAATAAAGGAAATTATTAGATCCCTGCTGCATTTGTAAATTTGATCACCAACAAAGGAACACTCTTGATAATATATTTTTAACTGCAGTTTCATTTTAATGAAGAGTCAGAATTTTAACCAAAATGAAGACAAATCAAGAAAAAACATGTTATATGAAAGTTGTAAATTGATTTTCCAGTAATTCAGTGAAATAAGCATTTGATCCCCAACAAAAAAAACAAATTATTACTTGGTGTAGAAACTCTTGTTGGCAACCCAGTGGCAAGACATTTCAACAATAAAGCAGTAATAGTAGGGTAACAACGAGGGAAATAAGAGTGTAATAATGTGGTAATTTTAAAGTTATTACTATGCAATTATAAAAGTATATAACCACTTAATATCCAAGTAATGGTAGCAACAGAGGTTACAGTTGAGTAATATTACGCTGAAATTTATGTAATTAGTTAATAAGGGCACCAAAACTAGGGGTAATAATGCGGGAAATACAGCTCGGTAATAAAGTGGTATTAATATACCACTTTATTATTTATTACATTTATATTTTTATTAATGGTCTAATTAGAAATCATTATTTAATTACTGTGTACTGGGTGTAATTTTGCCAGAGTTCCCAACAATGACTCAAGATTTGGTATTAAAGGCCAGAAGTCTAAGGTCACAGACATTTATGCTTTAAGCATTTGTACCGATGTTAGTGTTTAGTGTTGCTTTTATTACAAAGATACATTAAAATGTCTTCACAAGGTGTTTCAGCCAAGCTATACTCATGACTGCAAGACATACATATAAACACATGACCAAAGCATATAATCATGCAAGCCTAGTTGTGGTCGTAAACGAAGTATAAAATCTTCACTATCCTCTGTCTTCCAACTCTTCCAACCAGCATTCCAGATTGTTTCAAAATAAACACATTAACTGTCGGCCTTCAAACCGATTTGAATCACAGTTTGTGGGTTGAACCAAAGTTAAACAGAGGTTTGATACACTGACTGATTGGGACAACCAATGAGACCTTTTACACTGTGAGTAAGTTTTGACACCTACATAGTCTGATAATTCTTTCTGCAACAGATTTGACTTATCAGACCAGTAAAGACTGGTTATCAGCCATTATTTATAAAGCTCAAAGAACATACAAACACACATGAAATCACAAAGGCAAATGCTACCAAGTCACCAAGGTCCTTGTTGATTTCAAGCCACAATGTTGTAGAACACAGACCAGAATCAGAGTGATCAGTTTTACTGAAAGATTGTTCTTTCAGTAATAGTCAAAGGCAGAAGTTCATGCCAGTTTTAGAACTGTGCTCCCCCTTAATACTCCATGGTTGTTATATTCTCAGTTTGTTATATTCTATTTTCTGTTTTCTGCCTCTCATCCACAGTCCTTGTTTGTCTAGCCTGCAGCTGTACTAAAATATCCTAAGGCTAGGGTGATCCACCTTTTTGTTCCTCTCACGCTTTAATTTGCAGAGCATTAGCTTCAAGTGCAAGACTCTCAAGTGCAGATTTTCTCACTTCAGTGCAGTCGATCATGTGCTTTCTTGCATCACAGTTTTAATTTTAAAAAATAATAAATGAACAAAAAAATGAGCCAAATCATCCAACTCTAAATGATGGCCAGCAAGTCACAATTCACAGGAACCATCCACAACCCAAATCGACCATCTATGTACATTTCTCAGTCACTAAGGAGTAAGGATCAGTTTTACTTGTAATTTTAGTATTACATTAATTAAATTTGATTAATTTGATTAAATTAGCATGAATTTGAATACATTTTTAAAAATTGATATAATTCACACTTGAGAGTAGTATTCAGCAATTGAATTTCTAAGAAATTATGAATATGAAGACTATATTATTATAATTCATTGTTCATTATAATAATACATTATATTTAGAGATAATTAAATTAGAGTTATTTTATTTTGCCAAAATCAATAAAAAAAATCTTAATTTATGAATTTCATTTGTTTGTGAATTTTGAATAATAATTTATATTAAATGAGATTCATGCAAGGAAGGAAGGAAGAAAGGAAGGAAGGAAGGGAGGAAGGAAGGAAGGAAGGAAAATGGCAGACTACTACCAAATATAAATTCTGCCAACATTAGTCTCCTGCTAAAACCAGGCAAAGACCCTGTATTTCCCATGAGCTATCGTCCAATATCCCTTATTAATGTAGACCTTAAAATAATCTGCAAAGCCCTCTCAAAGAGATTAGAGAAGATAACCCCCCTCTTAATACATCCTGACCAAACTGGTTTCATAAAAGGTAAGCACTCATCAACAAATACACGTAGATTACTTAATTTAAAAGACTATTATGTAGTTAAAAAAAACTGAAACCACAATATTGTCTCTAGATGCAGAAAAAGCATTTGACAGAGTTAACTGGAAATGTTTATTTGCAACTTTACACAAATTTGGTTTTGGAAACTCTTTCATTAACTGGCTAAAAATATTATATAATTCCCCAACAGCCTGTGTCAGAACAAATGACCAAACATCCTCCAGCTTCTGTCTCCTGAGGGGCACCAGGCAGGGATGCCCACTCTCCCCCTCACTGTTTGCAATTTTTATCGAACCACTAGCAGCAGCAATTAAACAGGCTATAGTAATTAAGGGCATAAGATGCAAGAATGCAGAACATAGTGGTTAAAATCTACAGTTCTTCCAATTAATTGCTCCTTCCATAATTCTTCTTCTAGCCCACTGCAATCTGGAAATATTAAATATTTCGGTATTAATGTCTCTCCTAAGCTTGCAGATTTAACTAAACTAATCTAACTAGATTTAAACCACATCCCACTTATAAATAAAATAAAAGATGATCTGGCTAGATGGAAATCTCTATCCATATCACTCATTGGAAGGGTCCCTTCAATAAAAAAGATGGTCTTGCCAAAAAATCAATTACTTATTTTCAATGATCCCAAGTAAACCATCACCAGACTGGTTCAGATCTCTGGAATCATCTATTTCTAAATTCCTTTGGTAAGATAAACCCCCACACATTAGCTTAAAAATGCTACAAAGGACCAAGGACAAAGGAGGACTAGATATGCCTAACTTTCAACACTACTTCTTAGCCAACAGGCTACAATTCATCTCAGGATGGTTAAAACATACCCTCTTAGATGAACTCTGGCTAGATGTAGAACAGGCACTATACAATGATATAGATATTTCAGACCTACCATTTATCAGCTCAAACATCAAATGACATGTATGTTTTAAAAGCATCAACATCAGCTCTTCTCTGACAGCATGGTGGGAGTTTCTAAAAATGATTGAGTCTTCATTAATCCCATGCAAACGTACACCTATCTGGAACAACCCTGACATACTACAGAACAATAATATGATTAACTTCCCAGATTAGAGTTGTAAAGAAATTAAATATTTGGAACATATATATGCATTGTCGGTCTTATGTGCTGCTCAGTAACATTCAATATTTATCATTTACTGTTACTTATGCTCATGTTTGTTGTTGCTGTGGTTTCCCTACTGTGTAAGGGAAAGGGAAAAGAAAAAAATATATATTCATGCAGACAATTACTGTATTGGCAAGAATACTTAAGTAAGGTTTTGGGTGTGTTTTTTTTTTTTGTCAATAACATGAAAAGAAAGGTAGGCAGATTATAGCATGAATTATTCAACTGGACTTGTTCAGACCAGTAACATTTGAGTTTAACTGAATGTTCCTCAATGCAGAAATCTACAGTGTTCTCACACACCACATACTTCTATTCTGGTATTTGCAGCTGACTCTAAGCTTCCCCGCATGACATGACACCAGGGTGAAAGTAAAAAGCAAGTGTTGCTGCCAACTGCACACCAGGAAATCATCTGTTCAACAAAACCTCTTTTAAAAGACACTACCACCCTATCATGACTAGAGGCATCCATCACTTCATCTTCCCAAGAGGAGCCACTGCACTTAAAAGTCTATCCTAATATTCTCTGTAACCTTCCATACACCTTGGAAATCTCTTTTCTTCAGAGTCTCAAAAAACATGTCAGCGGGCATTTTTTACATTGGCCCTGAGAGGCCAAAGCACTACAACTTAATAAAAAAAGAACAAATAGAAAAAACACTACAGAAATTTGCTGTAGCTTCCATCAGGTTATTGTGTCCCCTAAAGTTTTTCAGTTGTGTTTTATGAGCTTTAATTTATTTATTTTTCTTTTGTCTGCTTTTTTGTTGTTGTTTGTTTTGTTTTTTGTTTTTTAAATTCTGTTTGTGGTAGGGTGTGGTTTGTGGTTCAGCTGCAAGGGAGGGGGGGAGCAGCGGGTTCAGGGTGTGGTGTGAGGGGAGGCTAGCTGTCACAGCCGGCAAGCATCATCTAATCATGCGTTCTCCATTTCAGTAGCTGCCAGGGCCAGAGGAGGACAACCGATCAGAGTAGCTGACAGGAGAGGGGCTGGCAGTGGGAATCTATGTCACCAGCCCTCCAACACCCTCCCTCATTCCAGGAAATACATACCACATACAGGTGAAGTCTCAAGGGGGTACATGCCAAGCTATGGTGGAATTGGGCTGTACACAGACCCTGGTCCACCAAGCCCTGACTCATCCGGGGGCATTGCTGGAGGCAGAATGGGTGGAGGTTAGGTGCGTGCATGGGGACATTCAGAAATATCTCCTGGTGCTGGTGGAAATTAAGTATGTGGAAAAAGGCATAGTCTGAAGGCTGCAGTTAGTTCGGCCTAACGCACCCCTTAATTTTGGGAATAGATTGGTTCAATCAATCAATCAATCAATTTATTTATAAGCACATTTAAAAACAACACAGGTTGACTAAAGTGCTGTAGTAAAAAAGTAAAAAGCAGATCAAACACACACAAAGAACAAAACAAAACTCAGTCATAATTAAAAGCTAGAGAGTAAAAATGTGTTTTCAAACGGGTTTTAAAAATGTGAAGTGTTGGAGAGATCTTAATTTCAAGAGGTTCAGTAGGTTAATAGGACAGTGTGTCGCATTTGGAACTTGTTGGGACATGCAGGGTCTGTACTGTGCTCAGAGGTGGCGTGGGGTTGTCCGATGCTGACTCTGGGGAGGAGGAAATTGCGGGACCTTTGTAGTAGGTGCCACTGGTTCCGGTGACTCAATCAACGGAAGATTTTCCACTAAAGCAGTCTTGTGATGACACCCTATGCTCAGCCTTTATTTATTAAATTTTTTATTCATTTATTATTATTAGAATTTCTGATGGATTATGCAAAGTGATATCCCCAAGCAGTGCCGCTGCACACCATTTCTACAAAAAGCAGGCACTATTTCAAGTCATCTCCTGAGTCGGCATCCCAAAAGAGATGCTGACTGACCAGGGCACATTGCTCATGTCTCACAGACTAAAAGAGCTGTACGAATTATTGAGGAGTAAATCGGTTCAGACCAGTGTCTACCACGCTCAGACTGATGGGCTGGTGGAGCAGGTGATAAGACTTTAAAGTCCATGATTTGTAATTTTATTCATGAGGACGAACGCAATTGGGACCGGTGGTTAGATCCTCTGTTGTTTGCAGTGTGGGAGATGCCCTAGGCCTCCACAGTATTTCCACCTTTTGAATTACTGTTTGGCAGGAAGCCATGGGGGGTGTTGGACCTAATTAAAGAAAACTGGGAGGAAGGTCCAAGCCCAGCAAAAAATTCAGTTCGGTACATTCTGGATCTGAGAGCAAAGCTACACACCTTGGATAGGTTATCACCGGAAAATTTGCTCCAGGTCCAGGAACATCGACAGTGCCTGTATAACAAAGGTCTAGACTCAGGCAATTTTTTTGATGTATAGCACACACAGCAATTTCCTGCTCTGTTTCTCCAGCATGACACACCGACCCAAGTGCAGGGTTACTAAATGAACTCTAGGTTCTCTACATAGCAACAACTGTTCATTTTTCAGTCTGACAAAATGTATGTTCTGCTGCATGTGGTTTTTACTGTCTTCCAGCATACCATGAGATGCCATGATGTTGATATGAATATTCTCCACGGACACCTGTGAAAAGACTAGATTAGTAGACGGATGAAAAGTAACACTTTGACACCATGGTAAGGGCTTTTAAAAAGCCCTAAAATTCTTGAAGGGAAAAAACTAACCAAACCTACTTGGGAATATGTGAAAAAGTAATTGCCCCTAACTGGTTGTACCACCCTGGCAGAAAGAACTCTAATCAAGCTCCAGGAATTTTGACTTTTCTTTATAGAATTGTGTAAGTCAGAGACACTGGAGGGTTTTCAAACATGAATGCCCCGTTTAAAGTCATACCAAAGTCTGGACCTTTGAGTAGGCCACTCTGAGCTTTCAGTCTCTCTTTTTTTTTCTGAGCTATTCATATGTGGACTTACGATGCATTTCATGTCATTGTCCTGCTGCATAACCCAGAGCACTTCAACTTCAGGCCACAAACTGACATTGTTGGCATTATGCTTCAGGATTTTCTGGTAAGGAGTATAGAGTTCATGTTTAAAATAAAAAGGCCTAGACAATGTCCTAGAGGGTCAGTGAGTGAGGTTTATTTTGATCGAAAAGCACTTCAAAGCAGAGGGAGTTTCACTAAACAGAATTTCTGACAGGAGGTAATTATTTTAAATCGCTTTTGAAGACATTCAGTTTCCCACCATAACTGTCAACTGCTCTGTTTTGGTTGCTCTGAATAAAGAAATATTCATTATCTTCCCCCAGAAATCCACTGGGATGTATCAATGGAAGCCCTGTTGTGCTGGCAAGTGAGCAATGCTTTCGCCTTACTGAGCATAAATATGGTATTGATTAGCCATTCTGCGCAGCTTTTACTGTCATTTTTCTGCCCAGCTTGCCATGAAAAATTAGTGGACAGTAATCACTCAGAATCCTGCAGGCAATAGCATCCACCATTAAAAATGGGCCAGTATGGAACCCAATAAATCATAGTCACACACTCACACCAGATCTACCTGTCACCATGAAGGATTCAGCAAGTAGAGTGTGGAAATATTGCCTTGTTATTTGTTAGTCTAAAAATCAGGTCAGGTAGTATGTGTTTTTCCCCCTCCCCTTCATTTCTTCTCTTCTTTCTTTGGGTACAGTTTGGTTTTAGGTTTCCAGATCTTTGTAGTTTCAAGCTATTCCAATCACAGTCATAAATTAAACATTGGGACCTAATATGTTTGATACTTTTCTCAGAAGTTAGTAGAACTGGGCTGTTTCTTAGGAGTTGCATTGAGAGCTAGAGCTTGTTGTACAGGCTATAAAACTTACAGCCTGTCTCACAGCTGAAACCAAAAGAAAGATGAAATCACAAGTCTGCTCATACCAACATACAAAAGGGACTTTAAAATCATCTCAGGCAAATGAGAATCCAGAATATTATTATATTTTCCTCACAAAGCAGTTATGAACAACGGAAGTGTATTCACAGTTCTAAGCAGATGAATATGAGACATACTGTATGATAACATAGAGACTGGATTCTCTGGTTCAGAGAAATGACAACCTGAAATGCCCCAATAGATGGATACATTTACTTTCAAGAGATACCTCTTCAGTGGACAAAGTAATAGGAGCAGAGAGGAAAGTCACATTGTTATAAAATTGCAAAGTTGACTGAGCTAAATAAAGGTCCCACAAACCACTAGATTAACTTACTATGTTTTTGAACCCTGATCATTCTATAACTTTACCTGTGTTTTTATAAACATAAATATGTCAAAAGTATGAAAAAGCAATATATGCAGTGGATTTCTCAGGTGCTTTTCAGTTTGATGTCACCGTCATAAATTAGGTCATATTTCTATATTCTATGGATGTGGTTAAGTTAAGAAACCAAAAAGACTTGGAAAAAAGGCATGCAAAGATTAAAATAACCACTACGATGAGGGAAAGGCTAAAAACCAGCATTGACTGTAGACGTGAAATGGATAGTGAACAGAGGTCAAGTAAGGTCTAAGCCTAAGTCTAATATCACATTCCTCTTACTGAAAGCATACCAATGTTAAATGTGTGATTCTATAACAATGTCACATTAGGTCTTCTAAAGGAAATAATTTACTTCAAAGGAAATATTATGAGTATTTGGAACATTTGGACTTGGACCACTGATGAACCTTCCCAGGGTGTGTCTACTGAAATTATTCTAAGAATACATTAATGGCTTATGGTCACAAAATAACCCAGAACAGCATTAAACGAACTGCAGGCCTCACTTGTCTCGGTTAAAGTCTACAAGACCTAAGAAAGAGAAAATCAGAATCAGAATACTTTACTGATCCCTTGGGGAAATTATGTGGGTTACAG
>VUQG01045646.1:0-37236 GCA_015106755.1 Etia nguti
CCCTTGAGGGGGGAGGCTTCTGTCACGATCCTGGGTCTTTTGACCCAGCGTTTTGAGTTTTAGTTTATTTTTGATGTTTATGGTTAATGTTTAAATTCATTTGTTATTAGATTCCCCTTGTGTCTTCTAGCCCTGTGTTTTAGTCCCCTTTGCCCTTCATGTGTTTCATGTCTGTGTCTCATGTTGTCATGTCTGCATCTCATTATGTTTCCTGTTTTATTTTGAAGAGGTTCTGTGTTCCTATGTTCAATGTGTTTAGTTTTACACTCCCCTTGTGACGTCATTATGTTCATGTGTGTCAGGTGTTTCCCCGTGTGTTCTCACTTCCCTCATTAGCCTCCTGTGTGTCAGTGTGTTTTCAGTCATTCCTTGTCAGGTCGTCTGCTCGTCCACGTCACGTCTTCAGGTATCCATGTCAGTTCACCATGTTTTAGTTTTAGTTCACCCAGTTTAGGTTATTGTTTAGTTTGATCTTCCATGATGTTAACACCTTCTAGAGATTTGATTGGTCAGTAGGATGTGATTTCATACCTGTTGATCTTTAATCTGGCACGTAATATAAGTTTAAGTTGAAATATGCATTCACCATAGCCATTTCCATCCTTTTTGTAAAATCCAATACCATCTGTCTTGGAGCATTCCTCTCCTTAAGACCAGAACTAGTCAACACCTCCTCATCACCTTTGTTCCTTTCACCTGCATGGAAGTCTGTTCCAATCATCACTCATTCCCCATGCGAACATTCTCTACTACTTCATCCATTTAAGTAATTAGTCACTCCTTTGTTTTTGTTTTCACGCCACAGAGGCCCAGAGTTGCTGTTAATATCTGGTTACTCTGGTATGAAATACCTCTGAACTACCTAATGGTAAATAACATGCTATTAGCAAAAAACAGTGTGAGAGAATTCATTCAAAATTCTGTTATTAACATATAGGATTCTAAATAGGCAAGCCCTTGCTTATATAGCAGGGCTTCTAGACTTATCAATGCAGCCAGCCTCTCTGATTGTCTAATCAGGGCCTTCTAACTGTCCGTTGCTCTGATTTTAAAACCAGAGATGACCGTGCTTTTGAGATTGTAGCACCCAAACTAGGGAACAGCCTTCCTCAGTCAATCAGGTTGGTTGATTCTGTTATTAGTTTTAAGCGATTGCTGAAAACTCATTTTTAGAGGTTAGCATTTCCTTAATCCATTCCCCTTCATTTATGGCCATAGTTTTAAAATACACACTTGAAAATACACATTTTTGTGTGTACCGTATTTTTCGCACTATAAGGCGCACTTGAAATCCTTTAATTTTCTCAAAAATCGACAGTGCGCCTTATAATCCGGTGTATAATCCTTATGTATGAATTCTGGTTGTGCTTACTGACTGACTTACTTACTGAGGATAAACTCCCTTCAACAAGGAAGAAACCTCTGGGAGAACCAGGCTCAGGGAGGGGTGGCCATCTGCCACAACCGGTTGTGTGGTATAGCCGAGGACAAATTTATATATGACTAATATCAAAGCAAATATGCCTTAAAATGAATGTTTAGTCACTGGAAGTACAGTTTAGTCTAAACAACCAGCTGCGGTTCTTTTTCTTCTTCTTTTTGGGCTTTGCCTCTAACACGTTCTCATCTTGGGCCTCAGGACTTTCTCGTTTGGTAACTCTGGCCTCCTTTTCATGTTTTTCTTGCAGTTTCCTGCAGTATCTCACTTTGGGTCTCAGGAACTTCCAGTTTGGTAATGCTGACCTCTTGGTTTTTTTTGCAGAATCTCTTGCAGTGTCTCCTTTTGGGCCTGATAAATATCTGGTTCAGTAATGTTGGCCTATTTTTTTTAGTTTTTGCTTGTGTCTTGCAAAGAGTGCAAAGTCTGCTGCAGTATGATCTTCTCTTCTTCTGTTTCCTGGAGGATTTTTGTGGTGATTGCGTTTTCCTGTTTTTTCTTCTCAATGACTTCCAGGTAGGAATTTTGGTATTTTCAGCTCTTGTTTGAAGTTTTGTGCCTTCATATCATTATTTTCACAAAGGGCTTCATTGGTGCAGAATTTGGCTTTGAGCTTTGCGATCTCACAGCAGATCTCTTCTTGTTCTGCGCATCTTCTTCTTTCAGATGTTTTTGAATTTTGAGGAGCTGCTTGCGGAGTTGGTCAATCTTCTTCCACTTTTTCTTACATTGGATCTCCAACTCAGCTTCTCTAGTTATTTTCAGTTCTTTAGAGTCTATGCTTGGAGCCTCTGTAGTTTTTGTTGAAGCCTCCACATGGAGCTCTGCAACAGTGTTAGCTGTGTTGCTGTCAGGAGCTTCAGTCAGCTCAGGGGTGAAGTTCTCCTCTGTGTTGGACTGGTCTGTTCCTGTGAGCCGCCTCTAGTTGTTCTTGGAGTTCTTGAATGGCTTTTTCTGCATTTTCTCTGTAGCACTTTAACTGCAGGCAAAGTCAGTTATTCTGGGTCTTGTACTTGCGGTCATGGCCAGAGGCCAGTGGGGGGAAACGGACTCTAAGGTGGACAGCACTCGGAGACACAGGGACCGAGGGTGACAAAGCTTTATTTACAGTGGTGCAATTGATGCAGACAGCAAACAACGGTGAGAGGTGCTTAAAGTGCTTACCATAACCTAGAATTGCTCAAAAACACTCTTATGGAACTCAGGGCTAGCGGCAACCTAATATAAACTTAAAACACGCTAGAAGCTCTACTCTGGAACATGAACTTAGAACATGATTGGAAATAACATTAGCTTTGAGGCACACTATGATTCGTAATTCTTCACTTAGAGACACACTGGTTTAATTCAATGATTCATAACCTTTTACTGTGAAACACACATGGCCGACTTGGCATTTCTATGAAACAAAGCTATAAAGAGCAGACCAGCGCTGAACTCCAAATAAATTACGGCAGCGGCTTGGCAATGTCCGGAGGTCCTATAGGTTTGCAGACGATCTGGCGACATGTGAGTGTGAGCGCTGGTCTTAAGAAGCCGGCAATTCCAATTACGCTCAGGTGCAGCCTGTCAGCATGATGTGGCGGCGCCGGCCCTGTGGGAAGGCCCAGCACTCACCTGGACCATGACACTTGGCAGCTTCGTGATTTGCAGCAACCATTTATTAGAGATTTGTTTGCTGCATGTGCACCTGAGCACTGCAGTCTACAAACCAGCTGCTGCTGGAGATTCAGAGATCAAGGTTTAAAGCAGAGGCGATAGAGCCTTCCCAGTGGTGGTTCCTAATCTTTTGAACAACTTACCCCTTCGCATAAGAGCTGCCCGGTCTCTCAATCATTTCAAAACACTTTTAAAAATCTGTTTTCACTTGCCTTCAGCTCCAGTTGAGCAGAATACCCTGGCTTTTATAATGCAATCACAGTCATATTTACATGTTTTATTGGAATTTTAGTCTGCATTATTATTTAGTGACTTATTTTATAGTGTATATTTTTAATAACTTGTACAGGACTTTGGTCAACGGAGGTTGTTCAGAATGTGCTTTATAAATAAACTTTGACGTGACTTACTTTGTCGAATCTGTGTCATGAATAATTAAGAGTGGTGAAGGGCCAAAGGGAGTTTCACAGGGAATCTTTTTAGGATTAAACTTATTACAGTGACCTTTAAGTGCATTACTGGGCCCCAGAAAAACCTCTGCTTTGCTTTCTTGCTCACCATAGTGTCACATGGCTAACATTAATAAATCAGTATTCAGAATTATTTCCGTCATCTGTAATGCAACTTATTTTGCACAAGTAACTTATAATAAAAAAGTAGGTTTTACAATGACAAAAAGTTTCAGCTCAGGGACTGCACTTGCTGTAAATATTTATTTATCTGAATAACCAGCACAAAAATGCTCCTAGATGAATCGTAATGCATCTTCACTTCCATAAAAATTTTACCTGAGGTTAAAGGTATAGACACACAGCTTTGCAAATATTTCCGTCCAGGCTGCTTCTGACTGACTCCTATAAATCATCGCTGCTGGACACGCTCTGATTGGCTCCCCTGAAATTCTTCAAATCAGGTCAGTTTCCAGTTTTGAACCTGAGAGGCTCAACTTAACAGGTCTACCTCACTGGAATTAGTACTGCTTCTGTCAGGGTCCAGTACTGGGACTGTGAGGGCATTCTTAGCAGAGCCAAGATATTGGAAAATAAATATATATATATTTTTCTTATAATTCTGAAACACCAGAACAAATAATGAAAACTGAGGCATTTAAACAGAGCAGCTATTTACATGCTTATGTAATTTCAGCATATTCTCAAGTGAGAGTTTAATCACTTCATGTCCTACTCAACACCATCATGGGCCACAGCAGCAGAGCACAGCACACAGGTGTCCTCTGTCCTTGTCGCAGCTTGTCACTTTATCGTCACAGACTGTTTTGTTCTTCCCATTTAATTTATTATGAGACAGACATTTTGCTCTCAGTACACCACAGAGCTCGCTGCTCTATTAGTTTCTCTTTCTCCAAGAGTCTTGTTTCAAATAGGTGTTTTCTCTGAGTGGCTTGGTCCAATTAGCCCAAGTGGCTCTAACAATGAAAACTGAATTTATCATAGGTATTGTTGGTTTTTATCTATCTTCAGAGAAACAAAGCACCTCAACTGGGCCAGAGTAAGAAGTCTGGTCAGGGTTGTATTTAGGCTTTTTGGTGTTCTAGCCATCGTTATTGTGAGAAAATACTCTATTAGACAGTAACAACCCATATAATGTAACAAGTATCAACCCAAACTGCTGCTTAACTCATTTTATATGAGTTAATTAAAAACTTTATTTATTTACTTAATTATATTTATTGGTTTATTTTTATTTATTTATTTTAAAAAACACAGCCAAGTGTTATAAATATAAACTTTTTTAATTCCAGCTAATTGTGGTACATTTAAATATGTTCTTATTGTTGCTAGGCTACCTGTTGACTATTTTGTCAGGAAGTTCATCTCCTTTATATAGTTATGATAAAATTCTAATAAAACAGAAATTACCAGTAGCTATTGACTTTGAACCTCATTAAAATAATGAAAATAAAATAATAAACTTACTAAGAATAAGATGTTTGACTTATGTGAACTAAGGAGATTTTCACTAAAAGTTTAAAAATATCCAAAAACTTTTATTAGGATCAAAACTTGAGGATAGTTGCTATGTAACAAAGGATTTTGACCAATTCACCATTGTTCATCTTAAATCTTGTATTGGGCATAATATTATATACTTTTAACAACAGGGGTACAGTAAAAGTCCATTTCTGTCCCTACAGGTGCAGTCTGGGGCTAATAAATGAACCTGAAGGTATGGATATGTACCTTTCACTGGCCAAAAAGATATTTACTGTATATGTCCCCATGCAGTTGAAGTTCATGGTGCAATGTCAATATAAAAATAAGTTAGGTAAAAATGTTTTTAACCTAAGTTTTTAAGGTTTAACTGATTCCTTATACGATTTTTTTAAATACGTTCTGACAGTTACATTCTGTATCTGTTAGTGGTGTGTGATACTGCTTATTTTGGTATCGATGCGATACCAAGTAAATATGGGCCAGTATCGCCGATACCGATACTTTTCAACAAATAAGATGGATGCGTCATTGAAATGCTAAATCTCAATTAATTTTCATGACCTTAAGTGTTTTTTGTGATGTTTCCTTTTTTATTATTAAATAGTTAAAACCCAGGACATAATTAGGACAAAGTTTATAATTAAATGCTTTATTATTGTGGGGGGCGTGGTCTGCAATCCCGCTGCAGGTGAGATGGACTCACCTGCACGGCATCTACAATGCTCTGCTTGTGTTGTTGTTGTTGGTGGTGGTGATGTGTACTGCTGGCAGCGGGAGAGCTGCAGCCGTTGAATGTACTGTTACAGCAACGGTGTGATTATTGTAAGAATAAATGACGCTGAGAAGCATGAAAATGCCATCGGGTCTCTGCTGTGGTGGTTTACAGTTATAAAAAAAATTTTTTTTTTTTAGAAAAATCTTAAAAAGTGCAGGCAAACTAGTAAACAAATTAAAACAAACAAGTACTGTTGAGAAACTATAATACAAAAATTGCAATTAAAATTCTCAACAAAAACAACTGGTGAAAATATAAATAATATGTAAACAACTTAACCCCCAATGCGTCTAAGTCCCGCCACGTGACTGCACAAAATCTAAGCACAAGAGGGGGGAGGGGTAGCAAAGTGTGCCTGCTCTGCGCTGACACAGGAGCAGCAAGTCCGGGGAACTGGCTGTTTCGTCTTTGCCGAAAGCACAGCATTGCAAACAAGAGCGGAACTTAAAGTAAAGAATGGATCTCACCAGGCTAGTATCGGTTCAATACCGATGCCGACTTGGTATCAACACAATCGATATTTGGATCGATCCACCCACCACTAGTATCTGTCTCATATATCGGTGGGATGGTGATGCAGAGGCTAGCACTGTCTCCTAACAGCCTGATCCTTACAGGCTCTGTGCTGAACCTGCCTGGTCTTTATTCTGATGGGTTTTCTCTGGGCGCCCTGTTTTCCTCTCGCAGTCCGAAGCATTTTAGGTTAACTGCTGATTCTAAATTGTCTGATGCCAATGAAAGATGGTAGGACAGAAAATGGGGGAAAAAGTGCTCAGTGAGCACTCAAGTTTTATTTCCAATATTGCTCTTTTTTAAAGATTGATTTTTTTGTACTTTTAACCACAAAATTGCCAATGGTATGATATCCAACAATGATACTGCCCCAGTGACAATCTACTGTACCCCTTAAGGGACAATAAGGCACTGTATTTTAAGGCCTGCCTATATTTCAAGAGTTAACTGACAGAGTTAATGGTCTAATGTTTCTTACTGTATTTTTTTTTCCCCTTCATCAATATAAATCATTCCTTAAACGCTTAATATTTGAGATAAAGCTTACTTGAGAGGTCTTGCTATTACCTCAATGTCTTTGGCAGACAGGTGCAACTTTTATAGATACTAATAAAACACCATAAGAGAAAGTCTAAAAAAAATGTGTTGGAGTTAATGTAAAGCTTGGGGTTCACCTTAAACCTGACAGTCAGGGTGGTCAGAAAGAATTCTTATGAAGGATTCTTGCTCTAGACAACGCACTAAAAAAACTGATTGTGAAAAACAGGATTTACTGGGTGTAAATCATCCAATAATTCCTCATTCCCAAAAACAGACAGTTTGGTCTGTACACGGTAAAAAGAATTGCCTTGAAAGGCCTATTATGGCGGGATACAGCGGAGAGGCATGTTGGAGAGAATGTACAGCGATAAATCAAGACAACTTCATGCAACTGTCCATTTTCAGGTATGTCTTTAATCTTAACTGTGTGGTTAAAAATTCAACAGTTGTTATGTGTGGGCCAACTTTCATTTTTTTCTCCAAAATTTCAGTCCTGGTTGATTTGGGAATGTAGTTTAACATGGCAGCAAATGCTCATTTAACAGCCATTCTGTAAGGAATCCAGCAGAAGAGCAGCTGGCGTTTCTGTTTGCACCGTAGCCAAGCTAACCCAAACTGATTTAAAGAAAAAAAGAAGAACATGAAGTCAGTGGAAAAATAATTGAAACAGAGACCTCATTTAATTTTGTACATATAGTGTGAGTAGTTTCCCCACACAACGGCAGATCACAGAACAGGAAGCCTTGCTGTGGAGCAGCTTTTTATCTTCGGCTGCACATTACTAACTACTTCCTACAATATTTTCAAATGATCCAAAGGGAGAAAAAAAAGGCATGTACAATACTGGTCACCAATCACTGCACAGCATGAAACTTAGAGAGATGAACGTGCTATCCATGACAGCAGGCTGAATCCTCATGATTTCGTCTGTTTTTGGTGGAATTGTCAGTAATTTCATGGATGTAATGATTTTTTCACTAGGTCGGCTTCTGGTGCACTTTTCTGCTTTGTGAATTTATTGATACAAAAACTTTTTTCCAGCTTAGCAAACCATAAAACCTTTATATTCAGGATTGCAGGTCTTTCTTGAATAGAGGGTGCTGCTTCATTTATGCCATCTTCATTTATGGAAGATCTCTCAATTCTTTGCTCTCAACAGATTTGACAAAAGGTCTTAACATGATACTCATAGTGAGAAACACTGTATCCTTTGAGCCTTTAAATTTAAATATAAAGCAAATTTAAAGGCTGGTGACTATGATTTCACGTATGTACAGACAAACATAGAAAGAAACGCCTGAAAAGCCTGAAGCTTTTTCAAATGATTGCACATAGCTGGAAAGAAGATGCACATAAAAACTGACAAACACAACATTGTGTCAAACGCAACCCAACAATGATCTAACAGTGCAATCCAGCTCAGTAAAAACGAAGACATATACATCCAAAGCAATAAGCTTGCCACATGGCAAGCCATAATGCTTGCTTTTGTTCCAATCTCCCTGGCTTGCAAAGGGAACACAAAGTGTCAGGCCAAATATTCCTCAAACAAGAGAATAATTACACCAGCGCCAGGAACAGCAGGGGGCCAGCCTTGGTCCCCCCATCCACTTTTCCCCAAAAAACCAAAACAAAATAACAACAGAGAGATCAGTGGCTCTCCTGATGAGATGATAGCGTTTAAGAAACAGGGTACAACAGCAATATGCAAACTGCTGCAGCTCACGGAATCCTGACATGCTAGAGTCTTGACCCTTAAGCACAGATGTGTCAATTTATCGCAGTGCCTATTTTATAGTTTCAAATAGATGTAAAAATTGCAGTTATTCCTAAACAATTGATACAATATTTTTTATCAAACCCATTTATTTAAACCGGAAAGTCCACACTTCCATCACATCTTGTTTGACTTCAATGGCAATGTACAGAGAGAAATTTTGTTTTTTTCCAAAAGCTCATAGACCTACTTTAACTGTAAGTGTCTGAATTTACCAAGCGCTATGAATTCCCTTCATTTATCTATGACACCTTCGATGTGATGGAACTGAGTGAAATCTAGACTTTAAATCAAGATCTAATCCCACAGGCCACATGAAAATAAGTTTTAGTTAGGTCAGCCTTTAGCACGCAGCCACAATCACTTCAGCACCCATTGGCCATCTGATAAGGCAAATTGAGAGGATTTTGATCTCCTCTTCATCTTATCTGCTCATGCATTGCAATCATAGCATTCTGTTTGAAGTGTGTGGAGCAAGTCTAGCTCTAAGTAATTGTTGCGGCCAATAGCCTCATACTGCCCTGCAGAAGGCCTATAATCACTATAGCACTGACACAATGCATCCAAGCCATAGTAGGGCAGTTAGTCCTCAGGGATGGAGCTGCTATCACAAGCACCAAGGGCCACTCTAGCATGGTGTTAATCAAAAATCTAATCAAGCAGGTCTTTTGGAGAGATGAGATTAAATGATCCAGATAAGTGCACGGGCTCTCTGGGAGCTGTTAGCAAAGATGAGGAGTAGTGTGGGAATGTTAGTTGTATTTCTGTTCAATTAGTGTATTAACATTAGCTAATATTAATATGTTAATTGAACTGAAATACAACCACCGTGCCCACACTACTGCTCATCTTCTTTCTACAATTCCCATAGTACCCATTGTATTTCAGCTAAATTAGTGTATTAACATTAGCTAATGCAGCCACAGGGGGACACAACTCAGTGTGGATGGATGCCCTCCCTGACTCAATGCTCCACATCTACCATTGGATAGATATGGTTGAGTCAGGGAGGGCATCCAGTATAAAATCTTAGCCAGATCAAGTGTATCATAAAGAACGAGATTTCCATACTGGATTAGCCAGGGCCTGGGTTAACCATAGCTGCCTCCCGTGCTCCTGTGCTGTGTCAACTGTGCTGGTGTTGGACAAAGAAGGGAAGCATGTTAGGAGGCAGCGAGAGAGGTGGAGGTGAGAGTAGGGACTCTAAATTTAGGGACTATAACTGTAAAGGGAGCAAGCTGGCTAATGTGATGGTGCAGGAGACAGTAGGAGGGCACTTGAGCACTTGATGTGAATTTATAGTGTTGTGGTAACTTTAATGGTCAGGTCAAATCTTTATTTGGATTTTCAGGACAGGTGAAGGAAAAAGAATTGATGATGATGTGTTGGGTAGGTATGCTGTTAAGGAGAGAAATGTATGAGTTCCTGTGGACAACCGGTTTCCAGTAATCCAATTCCCTTGGAATTGCTAGTCTGCTTGCCTGTCAATCCCACTTATCGGTTGCACTTCCACTACAATCAGCTTATTTCAGTTCATGTGTCCGAGACTGTCTACAGCATGGATATGGACATTACTTTTATTTTTGTTGCACAATAGGATAAGAGTGCAATGATAAAGTGCAAACTGCAGGACAGAAACAGCTGCATTGTGTTGCTAAAACTTCAACTCTCTGCAAGCACCTGCACAGACAGCTTGCTAACACTAAGCAAGCCAAAAACCCAAAGTAATGTTAAAGCTGAATGAAAGCCAACCTGCAGAAAACAAAAAGGGAAGGAAAATCCATCTCTATAACAGAATTCAAATTTGTATTTCATGAACTGCCATGACCCTGTACTTATGAATACTATATACTGCTTTTTAATTATTTTAATTTACAATGTTAATCTACAATTTTTTAGTTTTGTTACAATTTTATTCAACATTCATGCACATAGGAAATTAAACAGTGTGAAGTTTATTACACACTCATCATTTTGATGAGGAAGGATGCTGCATGGATTGATTCCATCCCTCATAAAAATTTGTAAAAGCAAATAAATTTGGGGCCTCATATCACGTGAACCTTATCTCTGCCTGGCATATACAATAATGCCAGTCTTTGCATAAAATGTGATATAGATTTAATTTCTTCAAAGGTCAGATATTACATTACAGCTCACGTTTCCTGAGTGCTGGATTGAAAAAGCAAGCATCCAGAGCAAAATTGGGTGAATATTTTAATGTCCAAAGGACTCTGTTATATCAACATTGTGAAACATTCCTCAACTCTATTTCAGTAGCAAATCACAAGGTGACAGATATAGAACATTCGCAGGACATGTTAACAGGTGTAGAAATCAACACCTTCCCGTTTTTGTTTTTTTACAGTGACATCATGTTGCTGAGCTACTTGACAGGTGAGTATAGTTGGCAATATTACTGCATCTGTCTGATAGTGTGTCTCTGCTAGTTTATACTGTTTGCTATATTTGTTATATTTATGCTATGGTGCACTGTTCTTAAACCAACACACAATTGCTGAATCATGCCGCAATCTGGTCCTAAAGTGTAATCTGCTATACAAAGTGACATCTCTATAATCTTGGTTCAGCTGATAGCTAAACATCAAATGTATATCTATTTTCACCATCATTATATTAACATCAGAGGTAGGTGGTTTGTTACTGTAGAATTTTCAGGTATGTTGTACAGTATAGTATTTTTTTACCTACTTCCTTTTATTCTTTATAGTTAACAAACAGTTTTGTCACTTTTGGTTTAAGACATTATACATAAGTTATCCTTTCTTGGCACTATATGCCTGCCCCCAACTCACAGGAAACCGTGCAAAAGCTGAGGCAGGTATGTTGGAGGTGGCTGGGACACTGGCAGGAGTGCCCGCTGATAGAAGCGGAGCAGGTGTTCAGTGTTATGGGCCCTCCGACACCTTTCCCCAGTCAGGGAGGGATGTACAGCATACCGGTAAGGTGCCAAAGGGGTGTACGCCAGGCCATGGTGGACTCGGGCGGCACAGAGTCCATGGTCCACCATACCCTGGACGCAAGGTCATCCAACACTGACTCTGGGGAGGAGATACTCCGGATTTCCGGAGGTGGGGAGAACCTCTGTTGTTAGAACCTCTGTTGTTCGCATTGGGGCAGGTCCCTCTGGCCTCCACGGGATTTTCTCTCTTTGAGTTGTTGTTTGGCAGGAAGTCACACCCCCCTCCGGCAATTTTCACTTGTAGACGAGGTGTAATAGAAGAGTTGTACAGCGTGTGGTGTAGCCCTATAGTTCTTGTAGTGAAGAAAGATGGGTCTATATGTTTCTGTGTTGAGTACTGCAAGGTGAATGAGGTGTCATAGTTTGATGCTCATCCAATGACCCGGGATGACGAGCTCCTGGACCGGTTTACATGACACTGGATTTAACCAAGGGCTACTGGCAGATTCCCTTGTATGCAAAGTCCAACGAAAAACGGCCTTCTCCACTCCATATGGTTTGTACCAATTTGTCACACTTCCGTTCAACTTGTTTGGAGCCCCAGCCACTTTTCAATGCCTCATGGACCAGGCTCTGCATCCGCAAGCTGCAAAATGCTGCCACCTAGTTATATGACATCCATAGTGACACCTGGGCGGAGAATGTGCAGTAGGTGGATGCGGTCCTGGAGCCTCTGAGGCAGGCATGGCTCACTAGAGGGACATACAGCATCTGGGGTACCACTTGGGAGGCGGGCAGGTGTACCCACAGGTGCAGAAAACAACAGCCATAGCATCCAGGCCGCATCCCAAGAACAAAAACGAGGTGAGTGTTGGCTGGTTACTACCGCCGGTTTGTGCCTGGCTATGCGGAACTGACCAGCCCCTTGACCGATCTCATCCGAAAGGGGGCCCCAGATCTGGTCCAGTGGACAGGGCAGTGCCAGGCAGTGTTTGTGTAGGTAAAGAAGGCTCTGAAACTTTTCACTCTCTTTTATTCTGTAGACTGATGCATCGAATAGAAGGCTTGGGGCTGTTTTGGTAAGGGGGGGTCGACCCCCCAGTTGCATACATACATCAGCTAGAAACTGTCTGAGAGAGATGCAAGATACAGGATGGCGGAGAAGGAGCGTCTGACCATCCAATGGGCAGTTGATTCTCTTTGTTATTACCTCCTGGGATTCTCATTCAACCTCTGTTCAGACCATGCCCCACTGCAATAGCTCCACTGCATGAAGGATGCCAACGCCTGGATCACCTGGTGGTATCTGGCCCTCCAGCCTTTTAAGTTCAGGGGGGCAGATGGTCGTGGCAGAGGTATGTGGCAAGGGTGTGGTCTGCAGAGGAGTGGTGGGGCAGTGGGTTTGGTGGGCAGAGCGGCTGGGACTGATTTGTGTGATCAGTCTTGCTATTTCAGTTGCCTGCTGGGACCGGAGGGGAAGGTTGCGTAAGGAACAAGTCGGCTGAAAAGCTGCACAGAGCGATCTTGGAAAAGGCTGCAAATAACACATAAACCAGTGCTTTAACTGGGTTTAACAGTGTGTACGTGTGAGTGTTTTGTGTCACAAATGGGTTTTTTTCTTCCATGCATTCTATAAGTTATGTTTCAGGTTTATATGGTGGAGTTGTTTGTAATACCACAGCCCTCCTTCGAATGATTCATGCACTCCACCTGAACTGTAAACGTTATCCAGAGATCGCACACATTTATTTACACACATTCACCAGCTCTTAATATAAAAAACAGTTCACTTCTTAATTGCCATGCTGCTTCCTTCTTTTATACTTTTTTTGTTTGTAGATTACTTGCTCCTTTTTCAGGTCTGCTCATTCCTGACCCTCTAATCGGTGTTTCTGTTGGCCTGGTCATTATTGAAAGGAACTGGCATTGTCTTAAATTAGTGCTATTGTTAGTAGACCTCCTGAAAAAAGTCACACTAATTTGCCATGCCTTTTAAATCTTGCATACTTCAAAATGCCAAAAGGTAAAAGGAAATAGTAAAAATAAATGAAATATAAAATTGCGTGAGTGAATATTGTAGTGAAATCTAAATAACAAAAAAAAATATATAACAGCAGGTTTTGCCAGGTACATGTATAAACATCATGATCACCTACAAGTAAGCCCCTTTCTCAGAAACATCTTCTGCATCTTTTTTTCCAGTAAACAAGGCCCTCAGCTGTTTGAAAATGGTGTTGATATTCTTGTTTTTTCTTTGAAACTCCACACCATCATGTGTTCAAATGCTATAAATCCTCTCTAAATGATTTCGTGACAGGGTAGAGCTCTTATTTTGGAGTAATGATCATATATCTTCCTGTCATAGAGATTTACATATTATTTACTTTTGCTGGATGACTTTGTTGCCCATAAACCACACCGAACTTGGACGCAGTTTTATATACAGGCTGGAACGCCCACAGCTATAAATCGAGTGAAGTGAGGGAGCCTGAGGCTATGAGCAATTGTGAAATCATTAAGACATCATCTCGACTGAATGTGCAGTGTGAATGTTTGCAGGCCAGAAATGCTGTCTTGTATGACACTAATCCATAACATATTGCACACCGCACCCCCATCAGCAGCACCATCCTCATTACAAGTCAACCAAACAAACCCTCCTCTCTCCAATATTTGCCCCTGTTCTTCATTTGTGTTTTGCTCTGCTTCCCTTTTCACTGCAGTATTGCTTTTTCAGTGAGCATGACGATTAGGTGGTGGAGGAGGAAGCATTAACGGTCATCTTAGCGCTATAGATAAAACGATTTTAATTAAGATGTTTGTGTACTGTGTCGATTAAGAAGATCTAGTTAATTAAAGTCCAGGTTATTTTGAGCATCTAATTAAATCTAATTTCAACAGAGGGATGTATTTGAAGATCGATAACAAAAGGTCAATATCTTTATTTGCAAAGTTCATTGTTTACTTCAGAATAATGACATTTGGGGTTCAGATGCTAATCCGGCACAAACAAGATGAGTCCTCTACAAATACGCAACTCAGGCTTTTGTAAATTACATCCTCAACATGTATGTACAGCTAAATTAGATTTTTATTCTTACAGAAACATGATTTCCAGAGCGCGGGGGGGGGCAGTCTAAAAGCAAGTGATAATTCTCTGATGAATAATGCATTTAAAAGTGTGTAATAACATATTGTGAGAGTTGGCATGATGAACTAAAATAGACACCTCAGATGACATATTTCCTCCCCTGAAATGATGATGCATCAGCCAGATTATGGAAAGTGAGATTATAATATATGAGGTGAGAAGTGTTTTATTATTTGCCAGCAGGAAATGTAGTGCCCTCAAATTTAGTGCTGCACAAAATTATTCATGGCTGCATCACAAGATTTGTCTCCAAATCAAGGTCATTATCGAGTTCCTGAAATGAAAGCCTACACACAGATATTCATGACCTCGTATTGTCTTAATAAATCCTAATGCCTCACTGTAGGATTCTGTGTGTTTTGCATAGTTCTTAGATTGTTATTAATGACTGTTTTAAAGGGCACATTATCACACTACTGTATCTGTGCATGTGGTGGTGGTAGGGGGTGAGCGAGTCACAACATTTCTAACAGTAAAGGTAGCCTCACCACTAGAAGCCAAATTTAAACTCATTAAGTTTAATGGACACATTCAGAATGATATATTATGCACTGGATACAAGGGCATAGTTTTGGCTTCAGAAGTGGTGGTAATGGCGGGGGCATTATTAGCATGATGATAGCTGTAATAAAAAATCGAGTCAGTAGCTGCATTATCTTTGATGTTTAACTCTACCAATGCTGTAGCAGAGTATTTACTGTTGGGATGAACCATTTCAACTTTTTAATAAAAGGTACCCAACAAGTGTTGTACTCCACAAAACAAGAGAGCGAGTGAGAGGTAGCGAGAAGCCAGTAGGGGAAGTACTGTCTTCGTCAGAGCATTTCGGTCACTTCAGCTCACTTAGTCACAGTTTGGGTTAAGTCAAAAACTTTTGCACACATACAAAGAAAAGCTTTTAGCACCGCTGAGCCTTTGACTCCCTCCATGCTATAGTAGCTGTCTCAGCCACCAATGCCATGTGTCAGATATGTGTCAAAGTGAACAGCAAACATCACAAAATTGAATGGAACAGATCAGAATGTAATCTGTATTTTTACATTTTGAGAAATAAATTACTTCTTGAAAAAGCTTTTATTTTTATCTAATGTTTCAAATTTGAATTAAGAAGTTTTTAAGGCTAATTTTTAGTGGGTTTATAAATGTTATCAAATCACGAATTAATAAAAAAAGATATAACAAATAACATAATAAAACTAGCACATCTAAATATTTTAATGATTGTAGAGAAAAAACATTGTGAAAAGTTAAAATTAATTTTGAATAGCATGTAGCATTCACTGCACTGCAGTAAAGATGGCATAAAAGCAGAGTGCTCAGTGTGAAACAGATTGAACATTTACATTTTGAATTTACCTCACAGCTGGCTACAGAAGTAGAAGAAACACATTTTAAATAATTTTTGTAAAAGTAGAACAATATCTTCTCATTCACATCTGGGTCCGATCAACAAACCTGCAGCTTCTCATCGAGTGCACTGCACTGCTTTGGATTTCACTCTTTATTTGCAAGGAGTAGTGCACCACAGTCTAGACTCTGCTCAGTTCAGCTACTGTTCCACTGCTGCTCGGAACAGTCAACAATTCTCCATGTATTCAGTCACACACACACAGCTCCGGCTCAAAATCCCATCCTCATCCCAGCAATAATTAATCACCTTTTATCTAACTACAGTCCCCCATATATTTATGACATACAGCTAGGTTTGGCTCATGTTATAGCAGCCTTCACGTCAAAATTTAAGTTAACAATCATGTTGCTATGTAATCTGGCATGCCACTGAAGTGGTTTTATGTTGCTTTCTGTATGGTCGAAATAACGTCATCAGCAGTTCTAGGTAAAAAGTGGTAATTGAAGTTAGGATGGACTAAATAGCATGGCAGTTCAAAAACCAGTCCACAAGAAGCTGGCTACAAAAATTCAGTCAGTCCTCATATACACCCATGTAAAAACCCTCACCACAAAGCTGGTGTAGTGTATAGGAGATTGACTGAAAATTGTGGGAGGTGCTTAGGTAGCAAAAGGCCATGCACCATTTATGGTAAGCCTTTTGCCATCTTCAGTGAACAGAGTTGATTCAACACATTCCTCTAAGCTATGTGCAGCAAATGTATTATCAGCTAGATGAGTTACTACAGCTGATTAACCGATAACTTCTGATAATGAACTGCATGGTCAGGAATCTTAACCTGTAGCTGTCACAGTCTGGCGGAAGCAGACTGTATGAATTGCGAAGAGGACCCAAAGTGCAGACACAAAAGAAACAGGGAACAAAACTAGAATGTTAACAAAAAGCAAGCCGTTTAATGTGGCTGATAAAAAATTAAAAAAAATAAAAAGTACAAAAACAAAAGGCAGAGGCAAACCAGAAAGAACCCAACTAGAACTAAACCAGGAAAATTAACTGCTGAACAAAGAACAAAACCTTGAACATGGAAAAAATCCTGGAAACATGACATGGAACAACAGACGACCTGACAAAGAATAAACAGAAACACACAGACTAAATACACACAAGGGTGATTAGGGGAAGTGGAAATACATGGGGAAACAGCTGAAACAAATCTGACATAAGGAGACAAAGGAAGCAAAGCTGACTACACTGACGTAGGACACAGACCTTCAAAATAAAAGAGGAAACAGAATGGAAAGCAGACATGACAATACAACTTCACAACATGGACAAGAAGACAAGAAATATGACCGACTAACACAGAGGACCTAAAACATAACTAAACTAAAGGCAACCAAAAGATAATCCAAATTACTCAACATAATAAAGGAATAACTTAAGAACTCAAAACGTAAACTGAAAACGCTGGGTCAGAGACCCAGGATCGTGACAGTAGCTGCCTGAACTGTGGGGATTTAAGTGTTTGTCAAGTGCCGATTATTATCCACGCGAATTTTAAACTTTTTAAAAATGTTTTTGTTTCCGGTGTTATTTTAGAAATTGTGTCAGTGATGTTTTAACCCTGGTCCTGCCGTCCCTTGTGGGGTTTTCTGGTAGCAGCCAGTGTTCTCACAGGGAGCCAGGTTTTTTGGTGGCACCGGGTGAGGTAACTGAGCTGTGTGCAGTGGTTTTGGTGCATGATCACAGAACTAAAGAGTAGTAATTCAATAGTGCTCCACACCGTGCTCCAACCTCTGTTTGTCTTGTTGAGTTTTTTAGTGGGACCAACATGTGCGCTATTTTTAATGACTTTTTTTTGGCATAGTTAATAAAGGTGCTTGTAACAGCACTTGAACTGGAGATTTCCAACTGCTGTGTGTTTCTTAATTTCAAAAGAATGGCCCCCTCTTTGCAGGGCCACAATACTAAAGAACTTTTTCACCCTCTGCCTTCAGCTGATAACGTCCCCCTTCATGGGGGTCATTAAGATTTCCATGTGGATACTGGAGTTAGTGATTTGGTAGTGTATAATAAGAAATGTCCCTGCAGCTAAACAGTTAGGCATCACCTAAACTTCTGACATGATCTGAGAAATAATATGGCCTGTAATGAATTTGCATACAGTGCATTTAATACTCTGCTTTAGTTGACATATTTTCTTTGAATTACTGTGGGCAGTTTTGCAGCCAGTCATTTTAGTCTTTCATTTGATTTTGTTTTGTTTTTTTAAACTTTGGGAGTTTAAATATAGCCTAAATGGTACCATGCTGGGAGGGAAGCACCCAAAGTCAGACATTTTTTGAAGTGCATTTACAGTGCATTAGTACGCCAGAGTATCTCAAAACAATTTACAAAAGGAGGCTTAAAGCAAGAACAGTTACTTCATATACAAGCCATTTACAACAGTAAATATGTTTTGAAAGAAACATTAGTTGGGCAAACTTTTTCCCCTTGAATTCCCCTTGAACATAAGTAAGTGTTTTAATGAACAGAATGTTCTGGAGCTGCAAAAACACTAACATATTTTTTCCCGCCTACACAATCACAGCAATAATGTTTAGTTAACTCTAACACCTTTACCAGAGAACTTAGGTAGACTAATTCTAACAACAAACAGCATATTGGCTGTGCCCCCCTCAGGCTGTGCCTCTCGTTTTGTGCTTATTACAGCCACCATTAACAATGATTTAAAAAAAAAAAAAACTAAAATAGTTAGTAAAATTAATCCATGGACCAGTTACTTGTTATTTTTATTTTTTGCCTCAGAGTCTCATCTTTTCATTTGGCAGATGGTGAGTTTTGCACAGGGGTGTGAAAAAGATAAGTGTGCTCCCAGCTAAAAATGTAACGCTGTTAAGGTTTTACTTTTTTATCTTTATTTTACACATTTGTGCATTGTGTTGGGTGTTGAGATGGGTGCTGGGGAGGACCCACAAGCATAGACAGTCAGGGTGAGGCTGCAGTGGAAAATTACTAACCTGCATAGCAACAGGGCGATAAGGAAGACTTTATTTTTACAGGGAGAAGGCATCTGATTGGAGCAGAGAGGTAACATGAAGTGGAAACTGGACCGAACACCAGTTAGGGAGTCTAAACTGTGGCGTCTCCCCAACTTTTTAACCAATCATATTCATGTCTTCTTTGTATGATATTTAAAAACTTGGTTCACAAGGGAGTGGAATTAATGGTCTATCCAGTCCCAGTCAGACCACGGCATTGTGTAACTTGAACCTTCAACCATTTATAAACTTTAAAAATGTAAATTTTGAGTTTCCTCATTTCCTCTCAGAAAAACAAACACGACTCAAAACACAAATCAAAAATATTTTTGAAGAGTGAAAATATTTTTTAAATGTTAGATCCTTCAAAAAGAAGTGAGCGACTGTAATAATTAATTTGAGTAGCGTTACAACAGACAAGTGTCACAGTCTGCACAGGCAGACCATGTAGATTGAGGAGGAGGACCCAAATGCAGACACGCAAAACTAAACTTCATTCTAACAGAAAACGTGTCGTTTATTAAGGCTGATAGAAGAGTACAAAATTAAAAGGGCGAAAATAATGCAAAGCTAAACAATAACCGAAACTGGGAAAACTAGAAAGAAAACATGAACCATCCTAAACATGAAAACTATTAACCACACACTGAAAAAACCTGTTATTTAAAATCTGGTTTGAGCTGAGCTTTAAAGATTGGTGAAAAATAACCAAGTATTTTAATGTCAGTAATAAAAGAAAAAGCATTTGAGGCATCTGCTACAGGAGGCGAAATTATAACCAGATACCAAGTTGCTTTTTGCTTTTAGCCCCTACATTCTTGTGTTCTTTTAAACAACCTAAATGCATGAAGAGAGCTACTGACATTTTTCAAGACATCTGTATTCTTGAAGTCTAATTAACTTCTTTTCTTCTTCACAATAGCACTCACTCAGTTATGGTTGTCTTAAACTGCAGTGTGATTCGCTCTTTATCCACAATGAATGCAGACTAAAAACACTGAAATAATATATTGTTCTTTTCATCTTGATCATCATCAATAGAATATTGTGCACATTAGGCAAAGTGAATATATATGCTAATGATGTCAACAAAAGCTTAGTCAGAAGTTAGCAAACCTGTGGTCTGTAATACAAAGGAAGTTCAACATATCCAGGATATGTTTCCCTAATCTGGCTTCACTTACCCCAACATCTGTAATTAGATAAAGTGGTCATATGAAGGTAGTTATCAATTTCACAAGTCAACATAGTCAATCTATCAGTGTTTCCATATGTAACTAATCAAAAAAAAATGCATAGGTCTCCTGGCAGCAAAGAAGCTGATTTTACTGTATAATTAGAAAAAATATTACAAAAGTGCATTGTTTTGCAATCATATCAAAAACAACAATGACTGTCCAAGAAAAAGGCCTCATTGCTTTTGTTTAAAAAACAAAACAAAACAATAGTTAGGGCTAAATCATCACTGGCGATGAATCCAACCCCACAGTAGCACCAGAGGGTTGGGAACAATAAAACCTGCTTCAAACTTTACTGCAGCCAGAAGGAGAATGTGAGCAAAATCATGTGAGGATTAAAATTGCACCTATCAATCTATCTTTATTAATGCTTGGAGGAAAAGATAAATGTTCAGACATTTGATCAGTGACTAGTAAACTCTGGCTTTTATACATATTGATTGCTTCTCTAGGACTTGCTCTGGTGCAAGTGAGATCCGCAGCACAAGTTACCATGGCAATATACCCCAGTAAGAAGTGGACCACCTTCGTAAGACTGAAAATCCAAGGTTAAACATTATGTTACTGTGCCAAGCTCCAGATCCATCTTATAGTACAGGCTTCTGAAGGACAGTCAATGAAATCAGTTTGGGCTACTGCTTCTTATGTCATGTGTTGTATAGGAATGGATCCAAGACAAGAATTAAAAAAACATAACATTAATCTTTATTAGGGTGAGAGCCAAGTCCAAAAGGGAATAAACAGAAATCCAAGTCTTCACAGGGAGATAGACAAAGAGCACATGGGAGCAGATACACACCTATGACCAAGAGCATGAGGAAAGGACAGGAATATTTATTCATGCAGGGAAGTGGAAACAGCAACAGGAAGTAAAACCTAAAAATACTAGCACCTAAACAAAAATCAGAAGGTCACATTGAACAAAAAACTAAGAACACGGCACCACAATGAATTTTAAAATTTCAAAGAACTCGAAACCTGGGACAGGCGCAGTATCGTGACGTCTCTGACTTATGAAAACCACTTACACAAGTGCAACATGGAAGACATGTCAAGACTTGCAGTTAATAAAAGTTGATTTATATAAATCTTGAAATGTTTACAAAGTCATTCATAGAATTTAGATATTCTTCAGTCCACAAAAGGACATTTATAGATAAACTGTCTCCATTTATAGACAGTTTATCTATAAGTGGAGACTATTTAGTTGTTGCTCTCTCAAGCCCATCTAATAAGACTCTGAAAGCACAACACAGAATGCTCAATGAGGTGTGAAAGAAGCCCAGGGTAACAGCTAAGGAAATCTGTGCTCATCAGGCTGCAATACACAAATCATGCATGCAGCATGGAGTCCATTTCAGGACACCACACGGCTGCTCTGGGCCTGTGGGAGAGAGTGTTTTATGCACAGATGAAACTAATGTTGAATTGTTTGAGAAAGAACTTGTGGTGCTACATATGGTGTAAAAAGGGTGCACGAGGGGGAAATGTGTCAGGGTGACTGTCCATCTGAAGCTCATTAGGAGCTGGGATAATGTGGCGGAATAATGACCAACACTGGAAACATTTCAACTTTGTTAGTCTGTGTCGAAGATCACATCACACTTTAACACCAATTAATAAAGAAAACCAAGTCATTCCAGGTGGTTTGCATAATTCACCTTGCCACTGTATCACCAGCAGGTGAAATATTCAAAAGATTTTTTTTTAAGACATTAAATATCACATCTGACGTTTTTTTGTTGCTGAGGTGAAACTTTGTCCAACTAATAAAACTTCTTTTCCAACTCGTTTGGAGACCCTTCATCCTGTGTTCAATATTACTAGAAAAGTGCTAAATAAATGCCAGTCCTTTTGATAGACTCAGTGAATTGTTTTATGACTCTTCATCCTCCACCATCTAAAGTCATTGAACTCATCTTGTTCATCACATTGGTCCCTTTTGCAGCATTTTTAATGGCAAATAATCTTGCCCTGTCATATGGTATGTGCTTTATTTTTGAAAATAAAGCACATGCCAGTCTAGTGTTTTACTACTCTATTACTTTGCGCTACTTACCCACATATGCAAGTTAATGGAAGCAGCTTGCTCATAACTTTGAACTTTGAACATCCCAATATGTTCACTTCCATCTCCAAAAAACAAACATGGCAGCAGTCGCTTCACTTCAAAATGAGGACGAGTGACGACACTGATCTTTCATATACAGTCTATGCACAGGACTGATAAAATGTGTAGAAACAGAAAGCCAGTGAATACTAGAGCCAGATATTTCTGGAAAAGTAAAACAAAACTGGTCCCGTGCAAATTCTACTAGGTAAAGTATATCATAGGTCTACAACAACTATGCAATTTGAAAGCAAAGGGGTGTTGGTGTTGTTCGAACAACAACTGAACAGTTATCAGTGAACATCTGAGAGTAGTTCTGCTCTGAGTAACTATTCCTACTGTTTATATTTTGCCTTACACCCTCAGTGAATCTCCCTCAATGCCACTTTTGTTTTTATTTCCAAATGTCTGTACCTTGGTCTGTGCCCATAATCATATTGCCGTGTTTTCTGTTTTTTGAGACATTAAGTAAAGTGAGGCCTAAGCCTAAAGAGTGTGGCACCCTGCACGGACCAAATTAACAGGTTTTATGCTGCCATTCCACTTTGGAGAGATTAACGCCCTAATAAAAAGGTAAGCAGCAAGCAAAACAGCAAAACATCAGGCTGCCATGAATAAACCAGAAAGGGAGAGAGAGTGAAAAGCAGGGTGGAATTCGGCTGCTGTACCACACATCCATAAAGCATGCCCCTGTTGAGACACTGGCACAGGCTTTATCAAATCTTCATTTTCTGTCCTACATTTAATAGAGCTCTAACGCACTAATTTGAGCCAAATGGGTAGAATAGAAGCACAAGTATTGAAGCAAATGGCCTTTCCCAGAGGAGCAGTCAGGGCCTTCCTACTTAAAGTCAAGGTTCTCCTATTTAATATTTACCACCATGTCCTGTTCACAGCAGTGATGTATGCGGCACACATCAGAAAGCTCTATTTTTGCTGTTAGCTGTCCATTTTGTGCTAATAGCCACATGTATTTTCATTGGGAAGAAAAATGGATGAAAGAAAACAAGGTTCTTCCAGCAGATCACGGGTAAGATGAAGTGATGGGAGGGAGGGAACTGTGGGTGTGGGGGTCGGGTGGGTAGGGGCTGTCGATGTCTAGAGCCCAGTAACTCAATAGCATGTTTGGTTACAGTCTAACCTTAGCATATGAAGCGGCAGGCGAAAAAAAGATCTGTGTAGCACATGACAGCTTCCATCAATCAGGTGCGAGCCCTGAGAGGAGAGACACTAGCGGGATCACATGGGCCTCGTGTCTGTCTTCTCCCTCGACCTTTCCAGTACTCCATCTCAGCACATTTAAACAATTTATAAAACCAGGCTTGAGATTTGTTTTAGAGACATACATCTCCCATTAGTTCTGAACATATTTTAGCTTTAGCTTTAGTGGTTAATGAGCGATGAAGATTTAGTACATAAGTGGTTCAATTGTTCAGTGGTTCAGAGCCTACAGTGGTGACGCTGATGTGGAAATATTTATGAGGTCTATGTTACTGTCAGGGGCTTAAGTCTGCAACTTCCAAGCAATTGGTCACTAGGTTGTTTTAATCTTACCTCATGAAAGTGAGTATACATGAAAGCACAGCGTGGCTCGAGTTTAACTTTAAATGACATCACCTTATCTCAATGTAAAGACGTTTTCAATATAAACTCAGTCGTTGTTCTGTCACATTTTGTTGGAGGCTTTAATTAATTTTTGAAAGATTTAAACTGTCTTTAAACACAGGTGCTTTTGTTTAGGAATTTTTTTTAAATCTTTTTTTTATTTTGGCTACTGCCATTAGGGGTCACCACACTGGATCATCTGCCTCCATCTTACCTGGTGTGACACAGCATCCCCCTCTGTCACACCAACCCTCTGAATCTTCTCTGAGGTCCTCCTCTTTTCCTTTCTGCCTGGCAGCTCCATCTTTGACATTGTTTGTCCAGTATATCCATAATTTCTCCTCTGTATATGTCCAAACCATCTCAGCCGTGCCTCTTTGACACCAACCCATTATAGCAAATCTCACTACCATGTCATAAAGCTTCCCCTTCACTCTTGCAGCTATCCTTCTGTCACATCCTTCGGTCACTCCACCATGCTTGCACTCCATTCTTCATCTCTCTTGTGTACTGCACATTGCTTTGGCCGGTTGACCCTATATATTTAACCCTACCTTCACAACTCCTTGCAGTTTCACCATTGCGTCCACCTCTCTCCTATTCACACACATGTATTCTGTCTTTTTTTCCCTGATATTCATTCCTTTTCTCTCCAGATCATACCTCCACCTTCCCAGACTCTCTTCTACCTGCTTCCTACTCTCTGTACAGCTCGCAAGGTCATCTGTGAGCATCCATAGAGAAAACAAAACACAGAGACCTCAGCTGCCAATCTGTCCATCAACACTGCAAACAAGAAGGGGCTCAGAGCCGAAGTAATCTCACCCTCACTCATGAACCCATCTGTCACTCCTACTGCACACTTCTCATGTCATGTCATGAGAAGGACATGTCATGTCCTACGTGACAGGCAGGCATGACAGTTATTCAGTTTAATTCAATTCAGTTCAAGCACTTGGCAACAGTAGGAAGGAAAAACTCCCTTTTAACAAGGAGAAACCTACTGCCGAGGCAGGCTCAGGGACAAGAAAGGCAAGGAAGAAAGGACAAAGGGCAGCACCAGTGTTCCTCTCTTGCACCCTATCAAGTTATCCCTTTAAAAAAGCTTGTTAAAGACTGATTTAACATATGTGAACAGAGATTAATTAATCTGCAAAGAACTGTAGAATTTACAATACAGATAATATCCATATTATTTTTTAAATCTGCAATGCTCTAACTTTTTTGGAAATTGAGTGTTAAAAAAGTACTAACAATATGAGTCAGGCTCAGACAAAAATATTTAGATTACATGTAGTTCTAGAAATTAAAAACATTTAATTAAACATTAAATTTAAAACACTTATGGGTTACATTTTGGCATCTACTACATCTATATCCACAGACACTTGTCATGATGTAAGTTACAATACCTACAAATTATGGATTTATTAATATCACTGCATTTTAGTGGTGAGGACAATCACGACACGGGTTAAACAACTGAGATTTTTTTATTCTGTACAGAAATAAAAGTGTGGTGTAAGATGTTAATTAGATGCTATTCAGCTTCCATCCTTTATGCTTTATGCTTTTAAGTTTCAGCTCCATACTTAAAGCACCTTAATCAAATTCACACCATGCGGATGCCTTTAAGGGGAAGTGGGATTGACGCAGGTGACTACTTTTTCATCCTTAACTCAAAATAATTACCACCTCAATTACTTATTGTTTTTTTGTGAACTCTCTGCTCTCACTGTGATAGCATCCTTGCAGTTCAGCTTTGTTCTCATGTGACCGGTGTGAAATTTTACTGTTATGTGACTGTGGATGAAGTATTTTTTTTAAAATTTTTTGCTAATCTGATAAGCTGAGGAAATCTGAAACTACTATGGGTTTTTTATACTTGTATTTGTTCCGATTTTTCGGCAAATTGAAGCTATTAAAAGTAGACGAATGCTAATGTATTAGCTTGCTTTGCCTGTCTGCAAAATTGACATACAGACAGAAAAAATTAAACCAGATGAGTGTCAGATTGTCAGCTTCTTTTTCTATGATTTGTAAAAGGATTATTGAGGATTATTGATATTGGTAATAGATGACAGGGATAATTCTACCCTTTAGAGGTAGTAGTTGCGGGGAATAAGCCTAGCCCCATTCGGCACTGCAGTTCAGCCTGTGGTAAACTGCAGCCACAAGGACGTTATTCCTTACTGACTTCACACCTACATGTCCAGTGAACCAATGCCGTCATTTTAATACGATGCATGCCGTCTAATATGACCAATGTTTATGAGAAGGTGGGCTGCCAGAACTCTAAGTTACAGGCAGGGGTGAGTAGGCTCTCAGCCATGATGAAAAGTGCATCTTTCACAAAACACTTACAAATAATAAACACAACAAGTGGAGCTCGATTATGCGTCACTCCGTTTAGACTGGTTCATTTTTGTCACACCATTATGACAACAAAACAGAAATGTGTGAGACCGATTATAATACCACTAGGTCCATGAGTATTAGACATTATAGCTGCATTTGGATTTCTTCAGAGTATTTTAAGCTTATTTTAAGAAAATACGCTTCCAAATTCACAAGGAAAATGCTGTTTCTGTGGACAGGCCACCTACCTTAATGGAAATGACAGCCCATTGTTTTTTGGAATAAACAGAAGAAAACTGGGTTCAGTTAGGATGGCTGAACAAGCACAAATTCAGTTTTCATCTCAAGAAAAGCCAGACAAGAAGGACTGGAGTAATAGCATGGAGGATGCCAGCATTCTAAACAGGAAATAAATCTTCAAAACCAGGTGAGAGACTTGGTATCAACGACCTCTTCTATTATTATTTGTGGTTAAAGGTTAGAAAAATGCTTGTTCCCTCTGCAATACATGAATACTCCTCTTCTATTTCCATAATTTCTACATGAGTCATCAGCTTGTGAGGATGCTGACTGTTATATATTTAAAAAGGACACATAATATTACTTGGTGTATATTCTTATTTTTGGGCTCAAATGGCATATCAGTGCGCCCCAGGGCAGCTGTGGCTACAATGTAGCTTGCCATCACCATTGTGTGAATGTGTGTGTGAATGGGTGAATGACTGAATGTAGTGTAAAGCGCTTTGGGGTCCTTAGGGACTAAGTAAAGCACTATACAAATACAGGCCATTTACAGGCCATATCTTTGCATGATTTAGTGTTCAAAAGTTATATTGTCTCACACTGTCATTTATGTACCTCTTCAGTTCATCGTCAGAATGAAACTGGCTATTTTTAATCCCATCTGGTTTGATTAGCCAGCTTTCAAAATGTCATCTTCCTTAATACATGTTAATACATTTGATCCCAAATATGCAGGTGGACATCACCAAGAAACCACTTACCAAGCATACCAGCATGATGCATCCAAATTGCTTGCATTCCCAGTTTAATCTATATGATGCAGATCATATCTGAAATCATAACAGGATGTACATCTCAGTCAGTCACAATTAAGACTCTCTTGTTTTTTTAAAGAAGAGGTTTTATGGTCTTTGTGTTGATTCATGGTTTAGTTTTGAAATCTTTACTTCTTGCTTCCTTCATATTCTTTTCATCTGCCTTGACTGAATAAGTATTCTCTGTGGGAAAATAGCCTACAATTGTCGCTGATCAATTTTCCAATCTCTGCTAAATTAGCTACAATTCCAGCAGTGGGGGAAAAAAAGAATTAGAAGCATTAGGACCAAGCTTAAAGATATTTATATGTTTTCTGAACCACCATGTAATTTTCTGTGACATATTGACATCTAGTCTCCGTGTTGTTCCTGTATAATCTTTGTGTTTTAGGTTGACTTTTTTCTGGTTATTTTTGACCTAGCTCAGTGTTGTCTCTTTTTTCTCTTTTTTAGTGGTAATGAAAGTGTCTTTCTTTGCGATTAAATCCCAGTGTGGCTTGTTTTTTGTCTAAATTTGGATCATCTGAATGAACATCATCCTAGTGTGACAAAACAGGCTAGAATGTATAAAGTGGCTGGTGGCCACCTCACTAAAACAAAGAGGTGGCTAAAAACTATCAGCCAGCATAATCTGTCTAGGCTGATAAAATATGTAAAAGTAACAGCTGTCATCTCAGCTTGCAAAACCGTGGGCATTGGCTAGAAATGAGAGGCATGGCAAATGTGGCCCTTTTACATTTTTTTCTTTTTTTTTGGGAGTCGGGGTGCAGAATCTTTTTGTCTCTTTTGCCAGGATACAAAGTTCAACAGGCACAGCAGCAGCTACTGACTGGGTCGGTGCTTCCTGAAAGGTCAGCGGTGAGTTTGTGGGTAAAAATACAGCAAAAGATAAATGTGATATGTGCACATACGAGAAGTCATTGGACTGTATGGAACACGCCTGCCTGCGGGTAGGGCTGAGTCCACACCTGCTTCTGACAGTATGCAATATAAAATATACTCTGCTACATGTTACCCATGACAAACTACTGACATTCGAAAGAATCTTCCAGAAATCGTTAGAGTGCATGAAATACACGTCTGCATGAGGGGAAGACGCTCTTCCTTTTTATTACTGTAATTAAGGCATGACAGGACAGGGTGGAAAAAAACGACACCTTGAGGGTTTAGCGCTGGCGCTTCAAAATAACCTGATGATTTTTTTTTTTTCACGATGTTGAACCTCCAGATTCAGATGTGGCAGATGTACTTGGCTGTGACTGCTCACCATAAGGCTTCTTATTAGCAGGTGAAAGTGCCACTTGGTTTGGCAAAAACAGCAGTGTGAGATTGATTCAGTCACTGCTGCTCATTCACATATTCAAAAGATACTTATACATGATTGAAATACAGGATAGGAGTATTTTTACTGTAATATGTGTATTATTACAGTGCATACAGTAATAATCTTTTACATGAGAAAATGTAAGGCTAAAAAAGCTATGATATTGTTAATAAAAAACATGGTTGTAATACTATAAATGAAAATACAGTATTAATGCTGTTATTTTACAGTAACTCACCAGCTCTCAGTAAAATTTACAACAACCTTTTACAGTGTGTGTATAGCCTGTATCCAGCGCCTGCTTTATGTGGCATAAGCGGCTGCTCTTATGTATATGTTGCATCATTGCTGCAATAATTACAGTCAGGAGGAGAGTCACTGGAGACAGAAGGTGTAAAATGATTGAGGAATTGGACCTGAATTACATCACTATATTCTTGTTCACAGTGGAAACAGCAAATTACTTTCCCCAGCAGAACAGCGCAAACCACCACCCAGAGGTCTCTTTCCATCCCAATTACTGCAGGAACTTGTGAAAGCAGAGCATTTTCAGGAGGGCGGTGGCTTTACAGTGGTCTGCTGGATTTCATCTTCAGCACAGGGTCCACAATCAGCCCTGGCCTGGAGAGCCGCTGACTGACGAGTGTTCCTTGCCAGAAAATGCCATCGATCTCCCAAATGCAACACTGCCCGCCTGCACAATCCAAGAGCACCTCACAGAATGCCAATTCCCAAACTCTTGTCTTTCTCAATGAATGCGCCAGTCTGTAACCTGGCTAGAACAAATTGGATAAGAATCAGTGGAGGTTTTATTCCTTCTGGCAGTGCCTGGAGCCCAGTATTTCACTGCAACAACTGTCAGTCATTGGGCGGGGGGATTTGTTCCTGCTTTTAACTCGGCATGTCTCTCTTTTCAGTGCAAGCCACTTTTGAAGTAGATTACCAGCCAGCTCTTCTATCTGTCCCAGAGTGAGGTCACTTGCCAGTATATCAGTCTTTGGATTGTGTCATCCCTCTTACATCTATTACTGTTGCCATAGTTGAGCTGTACATCTGTCGGAGTCATCCAAAAAATATCGTGCACACTAATTTTGAACTGCAGATGAGGTGATTATTTTTTGTCAGATATTAAAAAAAAACAACAAAAAAAACCCACACACCCAGTAGATTTAAAAGGAAATGTGCACAGAAATGGGATCTGCTTTCAAAACCACTTTGGTTTCACTGAGCCTGAATCTCCCAGATTCCGGGCTGTGATGTAGTTACTGCATTTAATTCATGGCAGCGCCAGACTGTGCATCGAGCCCTTGGGAACACAAAGCATATTTTGCTTTATCTGGGAGCCATTGTGTTATTTTTCATTGTGGCTGACATTTCAAAAGCTATCTCCCTCAAAGTTCCAAGTTCACCTATCAAGTGCTGCCCTTACCCAGACAGATTAGGTGACAGTTTGTTTAAAATGTCAGCCACTCTCCCAATAACACTTGTACACATGTGAGACTTATGGGATTTACAGGTGTATGGGAAACTCATCCTGAGCAGAGTCATGAGATGAGAGACGGATGTAACGTGACAGGCAGCTCAGGGAAGCATTCAAACACGTTAATGTTATCTGGTGTGAATATCAATACATCAAAACGGGATAACTTTGTTCATTTTGAAGGTGAATATTTTCACTTTGCATGGATGCTTCCCACTAAATGTGTAGCTTAGCGATTATGACAATTCCAGTAATAAACTCTCCGGCGAGATTTCTACTTCTGAGTTCTTTAAAGGAGTCTGTATTTGTTCACATATAGCATTCAAAGTCAGGTGCAGCGTTCTATAGAGTCCTCAGGGGGTTGATTGCTTTTGGTTTCTGAGTCTTTTGTGCTCTGCTTGAACTTGTATGGGAAGCCAAACCCATTCCTGGTTCTGAATAATATAAGTTAATAATTATATCACACTAAGTGATTTATGCCTGTGAAGTTCCATGAACTTCAGCTTGGTTGAAAAATGTAGGCATTCATTCCTATAATTTTAATTTCAGGTCTCTTAAAAAAATAACCTTGTTCAATTTGACCTAGCCTTATGTGGTTTTACAAAAGTCCAGCCTTGGTCAGTTTTTTGACATATTATTATTTTATAATGAACACTGCTCTGTGTTCTGAAGAATAAAAAATGATGCAGCCTTTGCAGTTGAAGAAAAATACAGCCTTTGCGGAGGTATTATTGTGAAACCAATTATTATGAGTACTTTCTCCCTGTTTGCGGTAAATACATTTGTCTGGTATATTTTTATTTTAACTTGTCAGTGGTTACATATGCTTGCATGATTCTTACTTTTTAACAGTTTTCGGTAGAAAAGTAACTAGCGTGCAGGAACTCTGTTTCACTGTGTTCGGTAGTGTAGTTAGATTAGAACATGTTGGGAATGTCAGAATGACATGTAAGAACTATCACCAAAGACATTTCACGAGACCCAAAGTCATTTATACTTGGCTTGTATCCACAAGAACAGATTAACATTAATGAACCTCTTTTTTTAATGCCACCAGGATAATAGTACTGCTTTGGGAGAACAAAAAAACCTAATAAACCAAATTAATTAATAGGTTTGGTTTCACTAGATATGACACATTACATCAAAATTTTCAGTAGACTGGTAACCCTTTCAAACAAGCCATACTTGTTCAGTCTTTTTCTAATTGTACTTTCAGAAATTTTAAAATTTTAAATGCTAACTGAGGCCTGGAGAGTATGAGATATAGCTCTTGGGGTTCTTGCAATTTCTCCAACCATTGAATGAATAGCGGGTGGAGCACTAAACACTGTGGCATATCCCTGAATGCTCCACACCAGCAAACTGGCAGAACTTCTGTTTTATAGTGGTGCTCACTTTTGCTGATTATCAGTTAATCAAGTGCATCCTATGGAAGCAGCAGCGATACTTTCTTTCCTGTGTTTACATAAAATTTCCAGTATTGTCAGCATTGTAATTGTACTTTATGCTTCTACTTGTCATAATTTAGTGGTTACTTTAAGGACTAAATGTATTCTATGTGTGGTTATAAGAAGTAAACAGGAGCACAATAAAGTCAGTGCTGCTGCAAATAAATTAAATTAGATTTTGAGCTCCTGCGAGTGCATTAAAACAACTATGTTGTCTTAGAAACTTTCAATTTAGCTGTAATTTGGTGCTGGGAGAATTTTTCAGACATTAAGAAAATAACTAATGGTAACATGGTTGCAGTTTTTTTCAGCATATTTAAAGCTCTATGACACAATGACACATAGAAAGGTTAAGTTGGTTTGTGATGAAAATGAGAGTTTATTACTTCACAATGAGCAGTAAACCACCTCATCACTAAGAATTAGTTTATCCTGCTTATCTTTTGTCCCGTAAAAATGTATTTCTAATCGACGTTTCAAGGACCATTATTTAAACTGTCCCAGATAATATTTATATTACAACCTTTAGGAAAACAATAGAAATGGTCTAATGTGATTTTTATTGTTTGAAACAGGGACTAACATTGGTTTCTATGTGTATATCAATTTTATTATTTTTAAGGAAACTGATAAATTATAAATGATGATTAAATTATGCTGCAATATTGAAGATGACATCATAAATAGCATGAATTTCTTTAGATTCGAAAGCTGAGGTGACGGCTCCATAGCGTGTTCAAATCTCACCAGATTTCACTATAAGTGTGTGTGGCGTTCATGTCCATCCCTTGGCACCGCCTGTGGATTTGATTAGGACCACCATCATGGAAGAGACCAATGCCTTTAAGATAAAAAAGTAATAGCCTCTACAGGAGCAGTTATGGTTGGTCATTGCTGGTGTCAACCCAACTCCTCACCCACACCCCTCCAGGAATCGATGCATCTCAACAATGAGAGCCATAAACTGTAAGTAAACTGTAACAAGTGAATGCAAATGACGGTGTTATTTTTTCCTTTAACCCCAGCATTATTTTGGATAAAGGAAAAACCCAGTGAACTTGTTTTTACATAGCACTTTTCTACTCAACCTGAGAGGTCAGAGAACTTTGTACAACATGCCACATTAAATTTATTCTGTGCTGATAGATGCATCAGAGGGCACCTTAAGGTTCATATCTCACACAAGGATATTTTACATGCAGACTAGAAGAGCCAGAGATCGAACCAACACCCTTCAAATTTGTAACTGGCCTGCTCCACCTCCTGAGCTACAGCCACCACACTTGTAGGTTTAGGGTTTGGGTTTATAGTGTTGAAGGATTTTAAATTTGAGTGTTCCAAAAAGGCAGAATATTGGTGGATCTCTGTCGCTTCGGTCAAAACATTTTAAACATAATCATTTCGTTTTAAATATTAACTAGCCACATTATTTAAGTACACTTTGCTAGAAATTGCTTGGATCAGAAGATCAGCCAGTAGAAGATGGGTACACTGTGGCCACAAAGTAATGCACATGGTCAATAACATTACTCTTGAAAGCTGTGGTGTTCAAATAATGCTCAGTTGCTACTACGGGAACCAAAGTGTGACAAGAAAAAAAAAAAGCCAGTTTCCGCCACTACAAAAAAAAGGATCCATAACTTGAAATTTCGAGTTATCTTTCTAGAAATTTTGAGTTATTTTCTTGAAATTTCGACTTATTAACTCAAAATTTTGAGAAAAATAACTCGAAATTTCGAGTTATGGCTGCCAGTCAGGACTCTACGTGAATGATGTCATTTCCTTGTTACCCGGAAGGATATGGCGCAGAACGATACCCATGACACTGTCCTGAGGTTTCCAGTTGTGCTTGTATAAAAGCTGCCACCTCTCCCACCCCTGTTTTGTTCTTCCTCCGCCAGAGTCTGTTGTTGTGTAAAATCCTCTCAAGAGCACATTTGTTGATAGTAACTCCATGTGATTCAGCTAATAACGCAAGGATTTCATCATTTGTGAAGCCACGCTGAAAGCCACTCAGCAATTTGTGCATTCATGACCGGCATCTGTAATATTTGTAGCTGAGGGCTTCAGCTTCCGGGTAACAAGGAAATGACGTCACTCATGAAGATTACTGATTTGCAGGGCTAACTCGAAATTTCGAGTTATTTTTCTCAAAATTTTGAGTTGAAATTTTGAGAAAGATAACTTTCGAGTTATGGATCCTTTTTTTTTTTTAGTGGCAGAAGCAGGCTTCCATAGCCATCTGAATATTGCAGCAAAAATTGAGAGTTATGAGACTAGACAGCATTCACCAATGTTGGTGAGTTTGTCCAAAGTATAGCCTTAGTTCTTGTTCTTAGCTGACATGAGTGTCTCTTAGTGTGGTCTTCTGCTGCTGTAGCCCATCTGCTTCAAAGTTTGACATGTTGTGCATTCAGAGATACTTTTCTGCACACCTCAGTTGTAAGAAGTGAATGTTTGAGTAGTTGTATCCTTGTTATCTTTCTAATCATTCTCTTCTGACCTTTGACATCAAGAACCCATTTTTGACTTTCAGTTCATATTTTCTCTTTTTTGGTCCACTCTCTTTAAACCCTAGAGATGGCTTTGCAGGAAAATCCCACTAGATCAGCAGTTTTTTGAACTACTCAGACCAGCACGTCCAGCACCAACAACCATACCATATTCAAAGTCCCTTAAATCACCTTTCTTCCCCATTCTGATGCTTGGTTAGAAATTCAGTAGGTCACCTCAACCATTTCTATATGGCTGAATGCATTGACTTGCTGCCATGTGAGTGGTTGATTAGATATTTGTATTAACAAGCAGTTTAACAGTTGAAGTGCCCACTGAATGCATATTCTCACATAATTCCCCTGCAATATTCACCTGTAATAATCCCTGTTACAGGTGTGTTGCAGTTTCACTACCTGCAACATGAAGTGACATAAATGTCATGGTCACACAGTAAGACATAGGGTCTGTACAGATGTCCACATGCAATGCACTATCAATGCATGCACCGACTACTCACCTACAACAGAGCATAATCCCCACCCCCTCCCAGTGTGCAGAGCTATCGCTGAGGCAAAAAGTGTTTATATTGAAGAATATAAAATACTTAATATAAACTGGTTTACATAATTCGTTATATGTTTTTTTTAAACTCGATGTCTTTAGGTTTGGCCCTCACTGTGAAAAATGTTGCGACTTGGTAATCTACCTCGGAATAATTTATACTACTGATGCTAACTCTGGATATGAGTATGCACAGTCAAAAGAAGAGGTTGACAGTGTAAAACAGTTCCGATGTAGCCTACTAATCTATTCAAACAAGTTAATCCCCAAAGCCTGATAGGTTTGTGTTTTTAATCTCACAAAGCAGACATAGTGTATGAGCCCACAGCACCGTGAGAAAATAAAGCTGCTTTCTGTAAAGATGTACTGTATGACAGAAACAGTGTACTTACAATGAGTATCACTGTTTGCACAGTGTGGGCATGCTCGGTGTGACACCACTGTCTTACCTGTCAGAGAGTCAGCACCATCTTTTTTCACACCTCTGCATCTCCATTGTTCTTTGCCGCCTCCTCTGCTGAGAGGTGAATTGTATGCTCGGTGTAGTCCTCAGGGGATCTTAGGGGGATCGAGATTGCATTTATGAGCCCCAGCTTAAGTGACAAGTGCACGCTTATGCATATGCCCTTTCAAAACATGCCGTCGGCATCTGATCGCTTATCCCAGAACCGGGTACGAAGCTGCAGTTCAGTTTCTGGATTGCAATCTAAGGCGTCATTTTTTGGTTAAGTCTGACCTTCGCAGCAGCAGATGAGAGGACTGAATTTTGAAACCGTATTATTTTGCATTTAGCTGTAACACATTGGCCTGTGAGCACAAAGATAAGATTTTTGAATGGTTCTGCATTTGTTCTGAGAGGGAGCATGCCCCATCACCTGGAAAACACAACATCCAGTGTCAGTAAAACAAAAGGTTCATTTCAGAGCAATCTCCCTACCTTAGCCATCCAGTCCACTCCACTAGCACACTAATATCTCGCAGATATGCATCAACACACTGCTGTCACCATAAAATGTGTTTGAGGAAATCCCCCCTGGATAGCTAAATGGCTCTTTAGAATAATTGCTCCCATTTTTAACATGTTTAATATATGCATTTAGTCAAGTAGCACACTTTCCTTTGAGGAATAGTAACATTAGAACAGCTGGGCTTGTGATCCTCAAGGCAGTAATCAGCCACAGCACAGAAGCCCTTGGAGGTATGAGACAATGTTCTGCTACTCACTGTTGTTACCTCAGTGGCAACATAAGAGCTCAAAGGCCAGAAGCTGTTCTGAGGCAGGTGTGTATGCAGCTTTGTGGCAACAGAGATGGATTTAACAGAGGAAGTTTATATTCATAGTAGAAGTTACACCACATCTTGTACAATGTCATAAAAGCTAAAAACTTTGGTAAAACTTTGGGGTGGTTAGAATAGAATAGAACTTTATTAATTCCTTGGGGAGGCCCCTCAGGGAAATTATGGTTCCAGCAGCACAACCCCAGTTCACCTTAAATACAAATAAGAAAAAAAGTCCAGGAATTAAGGTGTTATGTTATCATGTTTTCACTACATGATAACATTACCAAAGGACAATAACTGTAATTTTGTAATATGTATAAAATTTATTTTTAAGATCACTCTGTGATTTAAGGTTGATGCATTTTCTTTATACAGCACACACAACAGGCTCAGGAGTTTAACTCCTTGGGATTTGTCAGAAAGGGCATCTGCCATGAATACAATGCCAAATCAAAATGTCGATCCATCTGGTGAAGCAACTCATTGGGAAATAAGGGATACCAAAAAATAAAGTTTTTTTAATAAAGTTTAATAAAGTTGTGTGAATACCCAAATTTTGCAACAAGGGGCATCGTTTTACTAAGGTGTGTGGAAATGTCTTCATACATGTGTGGTTGCTTTTACTTTTTAATACTTAGTTTTAGCTATACCCACAATTATTTAAGACATTTAGTCTGCTGTCATGCAAGTAAGAAAGGGTTCTTACTGACATGCGTGGTTTAAAAAAAAGGGTAAATTGGTTTGTTGCACAATCTTGTGGTATTGGTATTACAGAAAAATATGGCAAAACCCTGGATTTTGCCTTCAAAGGTTGTTTTCTTTATTAAAATACTATTTATTGATAGCTTTTCATATTTTTGTTAACTTTTTAAACAACAAGTATTTACAATAATTATCTTTCCTTTTATTTGTTCCAATGTTTGAGGAACAAGAGGTTTGATGTAAAGGCAGTGTGGGTTAAGGGTTGTAGTGGTTACAGCTGGCATATCAAATCTATAAATATCATTACCAGAATGTAACAGCATCAACAAAATAATAATAATAATGTATACTTTATTGATCCCCGTAGGGAAATTCGTCTCTGCATTTAACCCATTCACTCAGTGAAGCAGTGGGCTGCCATTGGGCGCCCGGGGAGCAGCGTGTAGGGA
>VUQG01045646.1:41285-60471 GCA_015106755.1 Etia nguti
CATTCAAGCACTTCTAAACTCAAGTGCAACTAATAAACATTCACACTCCGATGAACGCATCGGAGGGCAATTCGGGGTTAGTATCTTGCCCAAGGATATTTGGCATGCAGACTGGGGGAGCCAGGAATCGAACCACCAACCTTCCAGTCAGTAGCTGATCTGCTCTACCATCTGAGCCACAATGAGTTTTTGACTAATGGATCCCACGGATGCACATACAGTTGGGATCCAAAGGTCTCAGAATGAAAGCAGTTTTATTATTATGTAAAGCAAGAAATAATTAAAGACGTTTAGAGAATCATTAAAAAACACATGCAGTTTTGACACTTCTGATTAAATAGTAACACTCGAGCACTCAGGTGGTTCAGTGGTTAGCACTGTCACCTCCCAGTGACATTTTAGATGGTGGCTAGATGGCGGTAGCTTTAAACACACCATCTCTGGAGAGATAATCAACTTAAGTTGAAGCAGAGCCAAATGTATTTCCTTGTAATATCAATTTGTACTGCAAGTTGTTATGGCAAGTAAGCTTAGTCAGGGAAATCATTGGGAATACATCCCCATTAGAACAGTGGCCTGGCAAAAACAAAGATTTTTTTAAGAAATGGGTTTAGTTTTGAGAGAACTACCAAATGTTAAAAGGGCATCTAAACACACCCAGTGGTAAAATTTTGCCCCTGGTGATTTCATCTTTAAGACATAATGATGTAATAAAAGTAATTAAAAAACTAATAATGTAATAAAAGGCCTTTAAAGTCTTTAGCCCAAACAAATAAACATCAACCTTGTCCTTCTTTGGGGTATAAATATACCAAAAGTGCATTTATAGCTCTCCTAAACACAGGTAAGTATGTGCATAACTTTCTTTAGCCTCTAGGGGCAATGTTGAGTTCAAAATTCCACTAGCGTTTAAGGGCATAACCCAGAAAGTACATTGCACTCTAATAAACTTTGAAAAAAATGTTTTCTTACCCAGGATAGTGTAGATGCAAGAAATAAAAATCTTTCTCCGCGCGCACACACACACACACACACACGTGAAAAGCACAACACAACAGATACACCAAAGCTAAGTTAATACTAAATATACATCACTGTTAGCACAGTTAGTGATGAAAGAAGGATGATAGTGTACAGAAGGTCAGCTTTAGTCAATTACAAAACAACATTTTTAGGACCAAAGTTACTATAGCAGATTTTTTACGCTGGGTGCTTTTACTGTTGAAACCCCAAAGAGATTTGTGTCCTCCAAGGATAGGTCTAAGTCCTCATTTAGACCTGGATAACTAATGAGTTTGAGAACATAAATATAGTTTCCTTTGTTTGAAGATTTTTGATTTGATCCCCACCACTGGTATGAAGACAGTTTCAATAGCTGACACTCATCCATCATGAGCTTCCATCATAGAAGCAGATTATGCTTCCATGATACAGCCAAACAATGTAGTGTTTGGCTATAGTAATTTATATCAAGCTGCTAATACAAATGGCACACATATGTTTAGTTACCCTGTCTATCTATTTTGTTTTTATTTTTGTTTGTTTGGGTTTTTTTTTTTTTGTGTGAAAACTACATAGAACAGGCACAGGTGCCTTCACTATATGTATACCATTTGTACTGGCAACTTGAATTATCCTGTGGCCAAACACTAAATGCAAGCACACCACATAGCAATTGTAAAAACCTGTGTTGGGCATAACACACTATATTTAGCAATTATATTGTTACTTGCATTATATGGGTTTTTCAGTAACCTTTGGATAACTGGAAGTAAAAAATAACATATCAAATGTGCCCTTTTAGCTAGCAGAGAACAACCCCAGACCCATAATGAGATTTTAGGTCAATCTCTGCCAAACCCAACCATGGTGGCAAATTTGAGAGGTCCACAAGCCTAACAGAGAAACTGAACCACATATTATCAACAATAAAACATTGTGTAGAATCTTCTGCATTAGTGGACCACGTATATTGAAGTGTATGGATTATGCATAAAAAAACCAAATCACCTCAAGTATATTTTGAAAAATGCAGAGGTGTGTTAGGTATACTGCTTACTATAAAACTATGGGAGACTTTAACTGATGTAGTGGCTCTATAAATCATTAATATCCAAATCCCAGCTCTGAAATTGTACTCAATACACCTGATCTTAATTAGGCAGCATGCAGCATCCTTTTGAGTGCAACAGTGAAGTTTAGATTAAGTCCCATCCTAATCCCACTGAGTGCTAGTCTCCAGAGAAAGACATTTTACTCAAAGGCTGGATTTAATTAACGTCTGTGAAAGAAGCTCTACATTTCAAAGTGTGTACTTCCAGCTGGGGGTTGTCTCACCTGTCTAACTAAGACACATCAAGAGCCAAATGAAAGTGTATCACATCAAAAGTGCATCAGCACAAGTGCATGTCTTCTTTTGATGGGACAAGGGAAGCCTCAAAGATAAAGACTCTCCAGAACATAAGAAATTCCTTTTTCTGTATTGACTCCTTTCTTGGCCTCCTCATATTTGATACATGACAGATGTCATAGAATATTTACCCCCACCTTCTAACATCCTCTATCGACTCAAACTGTCAATGGAACACGATGGAAGGTAGTCAGAGTCTGAGCTGCTGCACTTTATCAGCAATACCACAAAACCTCCACAGGAAAATATAGACAACTTTGGATTGTTTTTTTTAAGCAAATGCCCAATCAGTCTGGCAAAAGCAGTCACAAAATAGAATCAATATATCGTTGTTGCATGTGGATATGGACATTCAATTTTTCCATGAAACTCAGCACGTACTGAAAATGTCATATATTTGGTTTACACTGAAAATTACTGAAGGAATATGAAGTGGTGGAGCAGCAACTAAATTAGATAAATAATTATCTTGCAGCTTAATTATATTGTTCCTCCAGAACCACATGTAAATCCAAATTCATGTGCATATTTAGGCTGATGCTGAAACAAAGCCACAAGATGAAAATGGGGTTCTCATGTTTTTTGTTGTGTGTAGCAAATGAACATTGACACAAATCAATAAATAAAAAATTTGACTATTGTACCAACTGTCGTATGACCGTATTGGCTGAATTCTGAATGCCTTTGTCACAATTGTATGTATTATTATTATTATTATTAGTTTAGAATATGAAAGGTTAAACTGAAAGTGGAAACAAGCACCAGTAAATACTGTTGCCTACATAGTCTAATGCACGTTATCTGGATAGGTTTATTAAGATCCATTCATTTATTCTGCAAAATGTAAAACTTTCATCACCGCTTGGCATGTCACGTCTGCAGTGGCAGACGAGTGGAGGTTGAAAGTTAGGACCCAAGATGCAGGCAGCTTAAGATGCAGGTGAGCTTATTAAACCGGTAAGTGAAACAAACAAAAAAACGTAGCAGGCGAAAAACAGAAACAAAGGAACCTATACTGGGAGAAACGAACAAAACACCGACCTGAGACCTGAAACCTGAAACGGGGATGCGGGGAGACGCGGGGAGAAGACACGGAATGAGGCAGGGAAAGAACACAGACAAACCAGCAACGAACACGAGATGACACACACTATAAATACACAGACAAGAACAAGAGGGAACGAGGAACAGGTGGCCACACAGCTGGAACTAATAGAGGGAGACGAGACAAGGAAGCAAAACAGAGTACACTCACATGAGACAGGGACCTTCACAATAAAACAGGAAATGCACGGAGACACGGTACAGAGACTAAACAGAGGGAACACAGAAACCAAACTAAGAATTAACAAGAATACATCATGAAATAAAAGATTAATAATACGCAACAGAAAACATTAGGTCACTGACCCAGGACCGTGACATGGCAGCTGTGTAGGCGTGGGTGCATTTGGATAATTTATTCTTTTAACTTTTCATATTTATTTTTAGCCATAATCATATTTTCTTTTCAGAGCATATGGCTTTTTTTTTTCAAGTTACCAGTGTGGATATGAATGAATGCCTGATTACTTACCTGGTTCAATAAATGTTACACTAACTTTTTGCCCCTCTTGTGGTACAAACTGGTATTACAGAAAATAATGTTTGAGTTAGGCTTAGTTTTGTTTTTGTTTTGTTTTTTTTGTTTTTTGGCCACATGCTAACTAGGCATATTTTCAGACACCCTTAAAAAAGTCTCAAACCACAATTTTGGAATTTCTTTTTTTGCTTAAATGGTTCCATTTAGGTATTTCAGATAGATCAACATTTTTCTCTGAGAGGTGACGCTAACATAAATCCTACCCCTAAAAAACAGCGATGAAGCCTAAAGTGAGAGTTTTGGTGTAAATATAAAAATAGCACAAGAAAATCATGTAGGTTCACTATAACCAAAATTTTGCATCCACAATAGTATAAAATGCAAAAGAAAGTTAAGGAAAGTTTTTTTTTGGTTTGTTTGTTTTTTACATTTTCTCCCAAATTGAACTGAACGGTGTTGTGTTTGCTCAGATTTAAAAGGTATTGGTTAATATGAAATGGCCTTTTGGCACCAGTGAAAATGTAATAAACATCCTTTACTTTTTTAGAATGCAATTTAATTTTTTATTTATTTAAATATTTGTTTTGATCAAGTCAAGAGAGAAACCAAAGTGCAAAAATAAAACACAGCTGAAATGAATCAAGAAAGATAAAGCCAAGCAAGTTAAAACTTAAATTTAAAAAATCAAAAAAGTTCATAAGAGTAAGAGGAGCAGTAAAAAGCAAAACCAAAATTCATTAATATAAACCAAAAGACTAAACCACACAAACCTAACAAATTCCAGGAACAGTGACATCCTGGTGGTCACTGTACTATTGTTAGACTATGTATTCATGCAGTTGTAACTTCTTCATTGCCTATATCCTGTAAAACTGGCTTTTAGATATGACCCACATACCATATTTATATTATTTATGACAGGATAATTAGAGTGACAGGATGAACATGACGCAGCATTTACAGAATTTGCAGAAAAAATCTGTTATTATATACTAAACATTTACTATATAGAAGGTGATTACACATTTAAGATGATTAGGAGATCAATCAAATATCAGCCCATGCAATCAGATGGTAAGTGTTTATCATTATTAATGCTTTTAAATAATCTTCATTTAGATAAGCTATTTTTGGAAGATGGCATAAACTGAATACAAAGAAAATCTTAATATCATAAATAAACATTAATTATATGAAAAGGGTGGTTTGGTGGGGGCGCTCATTTTTCATCTTTAAACAGCCTTGTTATCTTGTCACCGGATGTGCCTTTACCATTAACTTGCACGCAGGGAAATATGAAGGAGCAAACAATGAACATGACAAAATGCGAAATTCCCCAGCCTCTCTCAAGGTCTCATTTCCCTGGCAGCTGCCGGGGAGCAGGAAAGATAGATCCTCTATCAACAGCCTTTGGGAGGAGGGTTGCACTTTTTTTTTTTCCCAGGCAATTTATCTACATTCAGTCAGCCTAAGTTGCAAAGAAGCTTAATCCCTCTAAAATGTATCTAAGAGACAAAAATAAATAAATAAATTATAAATAAGTAAATGCTCCAACTGTGAAGTCAATTTAATCTCAAGGATTGAGCTCATTAAAAGCAACCTGCAGTGAATTATGCCCAGAATGAATTACCTCAACCCTCCATTGTGAAGAGAGCTGCTATGTGCGGGTCACCTGTCATGCAGACATATTCGCGTGCTCAATCACAGCAGCAATGATCCCCGTACCTGCTACAGTTGAGTCACAGGAAAGTGATCTCCAATTCTAATAATGCCCAGATTTGAGTATCCTCGCAAATGGTGAATAGACCTCAATCATCTTACAAATTGCCACAGTTGGGGTTATAAATTTAAGAACATAATTTTTCATGGAAAGACTGATGGACTTCATTTCACATGCTGTTCTTACACTGCAGAGTTTGGAGCAGGTGTGCAAGTGTTTCTCAATATACCTAGTATGTTACTGTACAGTGCATGCAACAAATAATGATCAAGCCAGGATATAGAGCAGGATCCTGCTCTGTTTATCTCTTCTGTTTCCTCATAGGTGTGGCAATACTTCATAGAGACCACCTGTCAAACAGTATTCTTCTTCTAGCTTTCTGGTGAAAGTATTTGGTGCAGCCACAACCTTGTTTTTCCAAGAAAAATATCTGTCCAAAGGCTATGACCTTCAAGCTTATTAGAATTTTATAAACTCCATTTTTGCTTTATATACTGCATTTCCATGTATCATTTCATGTTTCAATAAACTGCTGCACCTAGTTCCCATTTAACTAGAAAAATATAAAGAAATGAGGATAGGCTCAAAACCTTTGTACAGTACAGTAACAGTTTCATTTAACAACAATCCAAACAAGATTTTTCAAACATAAATGAATGTAAATAAATGAATGAAGAATTTTATGAGCAGCTACTGTTTGTACTTTCAAATATACAAGATTTGTATGGTTCAATAAAAAAGGTATAAAAAGTTTTATATTAAAATCTAGAAAATAAGGTCCATAAATGTCTAAAAATGCCAGTGATATTTTTAGACTATGAGAAAAAAGAAGATCTTTTGAAAGAACTTTTTTAAAAGTTTTTAAAACAATCCATGTCACTTGATCAAAGTTGTCTCTTTGTTACGTGGACATGATATTTAGCTTCCAGTCCTAGAATTTAGCATATATAATGTATTTTGTGACTTTTGTTTGTTGCTTTATTTGAAATCCTAAAGTGTGAAAATTTGAGACGTAAAGTTTAGATCTCATTTCCAACATGAAACAAAATATAAAACTTTTCTAAGTTCAGATAGCTATCGACGATAGACAGCAAGTAGCTTTTTACCTGGTTCACGTTTAATATTAACTCATTTAGCCTGCAGTAGTAAGCAAGTATAAGTGGATGGATATCTGCTAAATATCTGAAGCTGCTACAGCTTTAAGAATAAAAGTGAAAAAAATACACAAAGCCTACGACTGACTGTCCTGTCTGTAGGGACAGTCATTTCTCCCGTTTTACAGGTCTGTCCTCGCAGTCACTGTAATGTGGCCTGTTACTCTAATGTTAGTTTTTATAAATCACAACCATTTGACCAATATTTTGTAATACAATAACTGCAGGTAATCTGGTAAACTAGTTTTTGGTCAACTAGTTTTTTCAAGTAATAAAACGTTAACAAACTAGCATTTCACCACCAACGTCATGTTTTTAAAGTTGACACTTGACATATACTGTAGCCATCTCTTTCCCAAGCACAGATTTGGCCATTGCATACCCACTTAATGCTAGGGCATTCAGTCACACTGTCCCAACAGATGTTGGCTGGCTAAAGAAATTGTCACCAGTTCCCAAGTATGCACGCATACGTCCAGCACTTAAAGGAAATACTGGCAGCTATCTGGCAGCTCAAGAAAGCTCGTCGGGTGATCCCTTCCCATGTCTCAATCTTGGCTGGGCCTTATCTGAAATTTTGACCTGGCTACTGTCACAGGATCTGCTATGCCTCTCTTTTACATCATTTTCAGTGATTCAGGATTCCACTGAAAACCTGTCTAAAAGTCTAATATAGCCAAATGCTAATGCAAACGTCAGGCACTCACAGTTTTGGACATGATGCTATTAATATTACATGACGTCCATTTTTTTTAAATGGACGTGTTTCAATCTGTGGTAATAGTGTATTACCACAGATGCTGAAGCACTTCTTCAAAACTAAGGAAACCCACAGTTACCTTTTGCTGTCATGGAATATTAAAAGTATGATATACACAGCTGTGAGCTGACGTAACCATTATTTGTTATTCCTCGCCTATTTGTAGGTGCTAGTTCAACATTTTAAACATGGTGCCTTTTAAAAGATGCTAGAACTGGATAAGTACACCATGATACACGAGGAATTTCATAGTAGTGGAGGAGTTTAGCCATCTCTGTTCTACAGGAGCAGCTTGCAAGAGACAAAAGCTGTTTCTGAGGGTAACCATGACTTTCTTTGGCTCTTGCCTCTCTGTCCACCAAATATATACCCTGTTTTACATTGAGAGATTAAAGGGCTGCATTCCTCTGACCACGCAGTACTGAGAGGATGCTAGTAAGTGCAGATGCTGTTTATACATGAAAAATAAACCAAAAAATTCAAATTAAAATATTAAAATAAAAAAATAAAAAAATATTAAAAAGCATTACTAAACAAGCTTCCAAAGCTGGTTTGAATACTTTGTATAAAAACTGTGGTGTTCATGCTATTATTACTAGTTGAAGTGAAGCTCGAGCATGTTGTTACTTCGCTCAGTACACTCCAGATAACTATAATGACTCACTGTTCACTATAAAGATTGATGTGGTATAGTAGTAGATCTCTAAATGTGCCATACAGAGCAGGATCTCTTCAGTCATGTTTCACAACTGTCACTGTCCACTCACCTACTAGCAAAACCTATGATTGGAGCGTTAAAATGTCTGGCAGCAATCTTATTTACACTAAACACTTATTTGTACAGGTGGCATTAACTAAATAAGGATTACCATCAAATTACCAGTTTGACCAAGTCCCTGGATGGATTATAAGAATAAGTGATGGCTCCTTGCAACCACTACATTGTGTGACAGTTTTGTTTATGTCTTGTTAAGCCTCATGGAGATTCAACCTTAATGCTTTGGCCACCAGCATGCTTTGTTGGAGCCAGAAGTGGCCATATTTAGATGATGGGGTCAAGTGCTAAGGCAACAGCTAATGGTATCAAACTTGGTGAGCAAACTACAGTCATGAACTTTATCAGTGCAACACATGGATTCACGTGTGGTAAGACTAATAAAATACTGAAGCACAAACATCTTGGAAGGTCTCTACAACACAACAGTTCACGTTATTTTTCAGCTAATTCCATTATAATTCTCCAAAACGGAGTCACAAGGTCCAGTTCACTGACTCCAATTAGTGGGGGCAGCAGCAACCATGCTTCTAGTTTTGAGCTTTAACAAAATCCAGACTGGTGTGTTAAAATTAAAATGCTCACCTTTTTTTCACCTTCATTACAGTTGTTATGAAAGGGAAAATTAACCACTGAGGCCAAAAACTCCTTTCGCAGCAGGGTGTAGGCATTCTTGTTAACACTCTTAAATTAAGCGTTTTACATTGGAGTCTGCTGGGATTGATTGGCTTTTGGCACCAGCCTAGTGGCCTCTAGAGGGACTCCAGTTTTTGGTACTTCCATGTTGGCCTTATTTTTAAACAAAGAGGTTGCTGCTTGGGAAAAACACTTGCACAACAATACAAATTTAACACGCTCCTTAGAAAATTAAGCTTTTACAGGAAGTGCAGAGTACAAAGCTCATGCTGTGATATGTTTACTTACCTTATTACACATATAGCATAGATCAGGGTTGATGTTAACATCTTGTCTATTGTGTAATGATTAAAGAAAATATTAATCTGGCAATAAATACTGGCAAATTAGGAAAAAACAGCACTGAGACAACAGTTTTCTACGCACTGTGATATCTTGTTTAAATTTTTAAAATAGACAGATTTAAGTTGGAACTTAGTTGACATAATCACTTTATTCCAAAGACAATGATATTCATTATTAAGTTCTTTAGAAAATCACTTTTGTAGCTGGAAGTGAAATCCACATATTGAATCTGAGAAAGAGCTCTGTGCACTATGCCTTTTAAAACAGATACAATAATAATAACAACATAGAGATGATAAATGACATTAAAGAGATCGTTAATTGTGGTTAAATCTGGTCAAACTGAAGGATACTTGTATAAATATTAATGAAATTAACAATGTAATAGTGTTTTTCATTTTCTTTTCCCAATTTCACAGCAGCAAAAGTTGATTAACAAGATTGCTATGTTGGTGAAAGTTAGCAACACTGTTTCACAGCCTCAGACAATGCTAGTTCTCAGTTCTAGTTGACACCACTGACTAAAACATTTTGTTTATAGACACAGAGAAAATCAGGGAGATAGCATAGTTTCCAGTTTCTTCTTGATGCATGCTTAATCATCCAGGTAAGGAAATCCCAAAAAGTTGATTCTGTTCATCTGGACGTAGCATTTTCAGTTTTTCTCCCACTGAAAACGCTACGTCCAGATGAACAGAATCAACTTTTAGTTTCCAGTTTGTTCCTGGTAACAATGGCAGAATATTGTTGATGGGTGTGTCATGTGCTGGGGTTGGTTCCTAAAGTATTTTGTATTGCATTGGATGTTGCACTGTGTAGGTAAGAGTGAATATTTGATCCATTGTTCCTGGAAAGAGTCCTTACAATTTTTTAAAGTGCAACTTTCACGGTTCATGACCCCAGAGATTTATATGCATACTCAAAATGATATTAACTTCAAACTAAAACTTTTTTTGTAATTTGTGTGATGTTGCCAAACGACATCAAAAGATTCAACCAGATGATTTCCTGTTAGATTGTTGTTGTTGGCGTTGTTGGGTTTTTTTAACACCAGTATGTTTTATCTCATTTGCTTTCCCCTAAAGTTTAGTTAAGTTAATAATTAGCATAAAAGTATTATGACTAAACTTGGATTTTCAAGATTACTGAGTTTTAAATTCCTAAAAAGCATTGGCCAGTACCTATACCTACTTTTTAAAAACACAATCTGTCTTAACGACATGCAACTTATATTGTATCTTATAAGATCACTTATAACACACAGACCTGAAGACACAAATAACAGGGACTATTACAATGTATTTTTCCAACTTTAATCTTTAATGTTAAACCCTAACTCCTGCATCTTTATTAATACATATGATGACTCAAGTTATAATGAACATCGTGTCCTGTGTCTTCACTGGCAAAGCATCATGGAGAGGATGCTCTGTTCTAATCTACTCCTGGTAAGCTTCAGGAGAAAGATCTTCACACCGCACATTCATGGCATCCAGTTAGGACATCACGCCACTTAGATGGTGATCTTGAACCTCCCACATCATCTATGCAGGAAAAAAAAACTGCTTTTGTTGATACATTCTTTTAAGTGTCAGGCCCAGACACCATTGCAACACAGACCTGGATAGGACTGCCTGGCAAACAAGCAAGGCACTGACAGTCTTGGATGGTGATCATTTGTAACCATCAAATGCAGAAATCCTGATCTACGGATGACCAGACCTAGCATGCTTTGCAGCTTCCCCACTCTTCCCACGCCAAAAAAAGGGCCAAAAACACAATGTTTCATGGTAATTGGTAATATTTGTTCTGAAGTTCTAAAAATGTATTACTGTAACTTAATTCTTGCTATGCATTGTGCTCATCTTGCTGACTGTTTTGAGTGAACGTCTAGGTTTCTAATATGATTTTGCTTGACCTTAGGCGTGAATGCACCATTAGAGACGGAATGACAAGTTCAATCTTTCAGGGGAAGCTTGGAGTAGCCCTGTTGACCTGCCCCATCAAAAGGAGCCAGGTGAAATGCTGCCTAGACACCTCCTAGATGAGGTGCTTCATGCAGCTTACTGGACGATGCAAGAAACACTTCGGCTAGGAGAAGAAAACCCTGAGGTAGATATAGAAAACGCTGGAAAGTTTATGTCACCTAACTGGCTTTTGAACACCTCAGTATCCCCCATGAGTAGCTGGAAGTTGGTAGGAGGGAGGTTTGGGCCTCTCTGCTCAGACAGTTCTCCCAGTGACCCACATCCAGATAAAGGGTAGAACATGGATGACTTTTGAGTTCTTTCCCTAGTAAGTAACTCATTTTTAGATACTACAGTCCCAAGTTTCTGGTAAAATGGAAAACAACCTTTAGGCCACTGGGGGCCTCAGCTCCAGAACATGCAAGGTTCACATCAAAACCTGTAACTATTAATCTGAGACCTGCAGTCTAGCAGGGTGCCCCCAGCATTTTCGCCCCCCTGGTAAGTTCAACCAGCCATGAGCAACGCTTTTTGACAGCTTCCTATTAGCGAGCAAACAAATCCATGTGGTGCTGAAATCAAGAACAGTCATTTGAGAGTCACATGTAGAGGGAGTCCAATCCTAACAAGAGCCCCAGCTCCACTCCGAACCAACGTGATCTGTATAACCATCAGTAAAGTAATGCTGTTTGTGGAAGGATTTTTGTATGCCTAAGCCAAATGCGGCTGGATTTCCTGTTCTCTATATTGATTTATGTCTCGGGTTGAGCAGGTTAATTAAATGTGAATAACGTGGCAGCAACATTTTATTGAGCCCACAGTAAAGGCAAGTGGAGTGATTGTTTGAGTTGCTACAACAGCAATCAATGCAAAATAACGAGGGAATATCTGTCAACGTGCCCCAAATGGATGGGGTGGAGTGTGATGTGCAGACGAATTAAGCAGCTGCTATAAGACACTTGAGCTGTGTCTGAGGTTTAGCTGTGCATTAGTAATGAGTTAGTGGATTAACAGGAGGAAGATTCTCTGACACTTTCAGGTTACCTGTGGAAAATGTCATCACATATCACAAGGATTATAAGGGACACCGTGAGGAAAATATGAATGATATGAATAGGAAAACAAGGCCCTGTGTTCGTGCCTTATACCTCCACTCTCAAGTTATGCGTTCAGAAAAAAAACAGTCCTTTTTTTCCAACATTTGAGATTGCAGAAAAGTTCACAAACAGGAAGACGATTTCCAAACCATGCTAACAAATTATATTTTGTATGTACCCTGTGGACTAGTTTTTATTACTGCATCTACAGCTCACTGAGTCTTCTCAAATCTGTCTCTCAGTGGGTCATAAAGTGTGAAATCTGTGTTCACACATTTTTGACAAATCATCTGACAGAAAGACTGCAAAAAGAATTGGAGCACTCGTGTCAGAGATGGTGGCTGTTTTTAACACACTGCAACAGCCAAAGAAATGATTCCTGGATTTAAAACTATGAGTATTTTAGTATTCCAATAAACAGGATTATGTCTGGTCGGTTTGATTTATATTTTATCATGCTGCTGGGCACTGTTATCATTCCCACGGCATCGAATATAGCCATTTTGTCCAAACCTTTTTGGAGTCCCCGCGGACCTCAGTCAAAAACATAAAATTCTGCCTACACAGTTTTTATAAATTGCACTACTACTCACTTAATATTTGCCAAGGTTTCTAAATTAAAGTAACCTACAGTGTCCAGAGGTGCAGGGGCAGTCTGTCAGGCATTTTAAAGAGAACAAATCAGATGCCACTGCTGTCTTCATCATCTTGATGGTGAACTTTCCAGACTGGAAGTTATCCGAACTAGAGGTTTCTTCCTGCTAAAAGGGACCTTTTCCTTCCCACTGTCACCAAATGTTTGCTCATAGGGGTCATCTGACTGTTGTGGTTTTCTCTGTATTATTATAGGGTCTTTACCTTACAATATAAAATGCCTTGAGGCAATTGTTGTTGTCTTGGAGCTGAATAAATAAAAAACTCCTAAAAGACCCTCCGAAGAGTGAGGAAAACGCCACCTTCCACTGCACAACTGTAAAATGAGCTCAACAAACTTCAGCAGCTGTACCTTCTCCTGCCAGGTGCCAGCATGCCCTGAGCAGAGCACAAGGAAATTTGGGTGCTAGTCTACTGGTCCCAGTACAAATATTATAAGAGCTTGGTTCACATTGCCAGCAGTAAGTCAGACTGGGTAGGCAGGAACAATTCTGTTCATGATTTTTATGATAAAATTTCTAGGCTCAGCCAATATTTGGAGGGTAGAGGGTTTGGTAGGTAGAAGATCTCATAACTGTTTTTTGTAGATGATGTGATTCTGTTGGCTTCAAGTCATGGCCTCCCACTTGCACTGAGGTAGTTTGCAGCTGAGTGTGAAGTGCCTGATGAGAATTGCCATCTCCAAATTTGAGGCCATAGTTCTTAATTGGAAAAGGGTGGATTGCCTACTCTAGGTCAGTAGCTGCCAAAAATGGAGGACTTTAAGTATCTTGGGGTATCAATCATGAGGTAGGGGAGAGTGCAGATAGAGACTGACACAGGGACAGGTGTGGCATCTGCAGTAATGCGGATACTGTACCAGTGTACTGACCCCAAAGCTGTTAATTTATATGTCAGTCTACATTCTGGCCCTTCCCTATGGTCACAACTTCTGTGTAATGACTGGAAATAGTGCGCCCCAGGGCAGCTGTGGCTACAATGTAGCTTGCCATCACCAGTGTGTGAATGTGTGTGTGAATGGGTGAATGACTGAATGTAGTGTAAAGCGCTTTGGGGTCCTTAGGGACTAAGTAAAGCGCTATACAAATGCAGGCCATTTACCATTTACCATATAAAATTTTAGATACAAACAGAAATGAGCTTCCTCTCAAGTGTGTCTGGGTTCTCTTTGATCCTTAGCGAAAGGGTGAGCTTGGACATTTTGGAGGGAGACGGAATACAACCACTACTCCTGTACATAAAAAGAATCCAGTTGAGGCGGTACAATATCTGACTTCGATACCTCCAGGTGGACACCTTCCAGGTGAGGTGTTTTAGGCATGTCCTAAAAGGAAGACATGAGAAGGCCCTGGGGCAGAGCCAGAACATGCTCAACAGATTACATCTCTGGGCTGGCTAGGTGAGTTTATTTCAATTATTTTATCTGAACGGATTTCATCATATAAATATAGCCAAAAAAAATGTTAAGTTGAAATTACCGAAAAATAAGTAATACTAGAGTCAAAGGTTGGCAAATAAGCTTTTAAGTAATAAAGTGGGTTGTATTTGGGATAAAAGCTGTAAAGAAAAGTATAGAAATGTTGTTGTACAAAGTATGTAAACTAACTGTAATTTTTTTCTGACATATCTAATAATACTTTAACAAGAAACACCTTTAGCTACTCCTGTTATTTTGATATTAGAATCCCTGGGGACCCTATGTGGTAGTCCAGGTATATCTTTGCAGGTCCCAGTCCATGGGTGATCCTTGGGGGGGGGGTACTCTCATGTGCCGTGGGAGTGTCTGGATGGTTTCCCTGGTTATGAGAAGAGTTCCAGTTGTCCGTCCTCTGGGGTGGAGTTTCCAGCACTTCACCTGTTCTTAATTCCCAGGCCATCAGGGTTCTTAAACCAGTGCTGCCTGCCACTCTCTGCCAGTTCGTCCTGCTACCATTGGTGGTAACTCGGCCCCCTAGTGTTCTATGTTCATGCTCACCCGTCTCATGGTTAACACTGTTTTCTGTTCCCAGTTTCTTTAGATTCACCCCCTGTCGTGCTTCTCAGCAGCGCTGGTCCTGTTCCACTCAACTTCTACAGTCTTCCTACAAACCAAAGGTTACATACTCACTTTGCTCCTTGGCCTGTCCTCCTGCCCGTCGTGTCTCCCTTGGATTTCTTCCCCCCTCTGGACCATCTGGAACCTGGACCATCTCAGCTCACATACTCCACCTCCTCTGGACACTCTCACAGCTACCCCCTCCTGTGCTAACCGACCTGCACCTGCAAAGTTCCCTGTTCTGCGATCTCCTTGTGTTCCCCATGCCCTAACGTTTTCCCGTCCTCGGCTTCCCGTGGCTCCTGTTCTCGTTCTCAGTTAAAATCCATGTTCTGGTCTGAGTTTGTATTTTTCTGTAAATAAACCTCTTAAATAGTTCATGCAAATTGAGTCTGCTTTTGGGTCCAAACCACACTCGAGTCTCCAGTAAATGACAATCCCCATATATTTTTAGGAGCTATACAACAGAAACTATTTATAGTATGAAGGCAAAAATTCAGATGCCTTTAATTAATATAATAAAGTTATTTGTGGGTCAAATGGGAACTTTTTAAAAATGTTGATGATATGCCAGGGCCCAGCAGCACAGATACTGCTCAAAGTCTTTCAAGGCAGAAATAACATTTTAAAGCTCCATTCTGTGTGTGATTCTATACACCTACAAAAAAGATCATTTTAAATATTTTAATCACCACTGAAATCAAAGTCAATTTCAAGAATACTTAAAAATAACTGTCCAAATCAATCTCCAGAGTCATTTTTGAGTAGGCTGCTTGTTGTGCAAGTTGAGAATCTCTTGCCATTCTCATCAAAATTTCACATTCAACAGGAAAAAACTTACTACAGTTTGCTTTATCCTCTTACTTTAGGGAGAATTTTATTACCTGTGAACCAAACCATCACTTTTTGGTCAATGTTTGCTGCTAACAAGGGTCTGTCCCTATATCCAACCTCAGATATTTGCAAACAGTCTTTTGAGGCAGCACATTGTGGTTAAAAGATTGCTTTGCTTAATTAGCATTTCATTCCTATAACAATGTTTAACCGACGAAGGCATCAAAGTTGTTCGCAATCCCATACTTGAAATGTGTGTACAAAAATCTGAGATTGTGTTTCCTCAGCTGAATTTTTTGGTACCCTGTGAACAAATCTAGAACTGCCGCTGAACAGAAACACACACACACACACACTGGCTTTGAAGATTAAAACACATCTTTTATCTGACTAAAACTAAAACTAATACATGAGTATTTAATAATATATACAAAAGACAATGTTTACATGACATTTTCTAAAAAGCATCTCTTTTCAAATCAGATCAACTAAAAAAACAAATTATTTATATACAGTATTGATCATAGCTTTTTTAGAAAAAAAGCTGAATGTGGTTATTTATTCCCTCACTTTTTCCAACAGCTGCCATTTTTTTTCCGGTTGACAGATCAGGTGGTCCTTTTTCTTCCTTTACTTCCTTGCTTTTCTACTGGTCTGTTTTTCTTTTTTGATGGCAAACCTTTTTTTTTTTTTCCCAAGGGAGACAACATTTACCATCTCGGTTATTGCATCCCAAGTTGTCAGTTCTGAGGAAACACTTCAGAAAGCTGTGCCTTTTCTGGCTTCTTCCTTGGTCACCATTGTTTCAGTCTTTCAAAATTCTCATTTTATTCATTTCTTCAGCCTTTAGGCCAAATCTCTCTCTTAGAATAGCTCTACGGCTTTCCCCCTGAGACACATTAAGGTAAATGTGTTTTCTGATATAGACACAATAAATGTGGGAATATGCAGACTGAAGAGCGTCTGAATATTCCCAGACTTTGGCACACACTTTACTGTTAATTATTAGGCACAAGGTTAGGACATTTCTACACACAGTGAACACTGGAGCCTCTAACAACAAACAGAGAAAAGCAGATTACACATCCCAAAGAAAATCCAACAAGAAGACCAGGGGGTTGATGTTATGAGTAACAGATATTTTTGATTACTGTAAATCACAATAGATAATAAAAAACACAGAGTGCTACAGAATCAGTTAGTGGTGGCTAGTTTGATCAGCAGCTTAATTCAGTAACTATATAGGTGCAAAACACAGTTATGTAACAGACTATTAAAATAATAGAATCTCACTGATCAAAACTGAAGCACAAACTTCTTCTTCTTCTGGAATGGACCACACATTAAGCCATAATTTATGTTTTATCATATTTTATTAACAGTCCAACAGTACAAATGCAGTAAAGAGACCTAGCAGAAAGGGATCGGTTCCAGGTATCTGTGTCTGTCCAACGATCAGTCAATGGGTCCACATCCTTAAATCTAGTTCCAAGATGGAAAAAATTCTGAGAATAAATTTACTCAGCATTCTTATGAAAGCAGAAACTATCCATTGAGGCCCAAACTTTCTTTTCAGGCTGTAAATATTCTTTTCAACGCTCTTAAGTTGGCCAGTGTAACATTTTAAAGTTTATGGGTATGTGTTTTGAGGGTGAGCAAGGCACAAATGTCATGACACAGTTTTGAACTTTGCAGTTATGTCCAGAACATTTAATAACACTTAATTGATATTTGTGTAACAGAACAATGTGCTACATACACATGGAGGAAAAGGCAAAGAATGCAGTTGCAGTTTGCATAACCTATGGTAAGTCAAGTTATATACTGCTAGAACTTTGACACACTGACTGTGCCTTGAATACATGAACAAGGAACTTGGTTGTGGGGGATCAACTACTTATTTCATGTAATGATATCAGTTTAGAACTTTTAAGCAGATTGTATTTCTGGATTTTTGGTTGATATTCTTTCTCTCTATTGAATTCAAACTGCAATAAAATTTTCTTTGTAAGTGAGCAAACTTACAAATTCAGCAGGGGATGAAATAATTATTTGTATATCATTAATTAAAATTGCATAAATCCAACATGTCAACATGTAATTTATGTCATACTTCACAATTCTCAAATGCTCTCAATAGGACCCACAACGGGGAAGAGAGATGGCTAGAAAAAAAGTAATTTCTCACAAATAGAAAAAGCACCCCATTAGACATGCCAATTCAAAATCCAACAACAGCAGAGATTCTGGAATAAGGGGGAGTGGAGACAACAGCCTGATGAAAACCAAAGGAATAAGCACACAGTAAATACACACAATGGAGAAGAGGCTAATAAGGAGCAAGTGACCTCAATCAGACACTAATGAGGGCAGAAAAAAGAACAACGTGTGTAAGTAAGAAAACTAAAAGCCACGTGAGGTTCTAACTTTTAAAACAGGAAGCAAAGTGGATGGGGGACAAAAGGCCAAACACACAAACAAACACACAGACAATAGTTAGACACAGAGGGGAAAACAGGAGGCACTTGAAAAAGGAAAACACTCAAAAAACTACAAAACTCAGAAGACTATAGATGCACTTGTCTACCTTCACACATATGAATTTAAGTGACATCCCATTATTACTCAAATGGGATGTCCCATTTGGTTTGAAACCTACCCTATTGCCACATTTTTGTGAAAGCTAAGTTCAATTTCATTAGTAACGCTCTGGCATGATTACTGCCAGACCTTTAGAATCAAGATATCACTTTAATAAAAACCCTCTCTTACAAAGTGAAGCACGCAAGATCTTAAAAAGCCACACATCATGCCAGAATCTAAAGAAACATTTGAGAATCAAAGGCACTGACATCCATCAATCTAGAAGTCATTTCTCAGGTTTTGGGACTATAGCGAGCCACAGTGAGCACCATTATTGACAAATGGAAAAAACTTGGAATAGTGGTGAAACTTGCTAGGTGTGACTGGCCTACCAACATTACGCATCAGCTACTCATCCAAGATGTCACAAAAGAACCCAGAACAACATCTAAAGAACTGCAGGCCTCACTCTCCTCAGTTACAGCCATGATTGTAATTCCACAATAAGAAAGAGAATGACAAAAATAACATTCATGGTAGAGTTCCAAGGTGAAAACCACTGCTGATTATCTTGATGACATCCAAGACTTTTGGGGGGGGGGGGGGGGGGGGGGGAGGGAAATATAGAAAAATC
>VUQG01045649.1:0-11158 GCA_015106755.1 Etia nguti
ATAATTATCTCTCTCTCTCTATATATCTCTCTCTCTCTCTATATATATATATATATATATATATATATATATATATCTATATATATATATATCTATTATATATATATATATATATATCTATATCTATATCTATATATATATATATATCTATATCTATATCTATATATATATATATATATCTATATCTATATAGAGAGAGATATAGAGATAGATATTTATATAGTATAAACTAATATTTTTGCACCGAAATGGTGATTCTTAAAGAGCTATTAGTTGAAATCTTGGCCCATCATTGCATGATGTGCAGAGACACCTTAAAAAACTTTGAGGAAAAAAGAAGAATGGACAAAAGAAGTGGCAGGCCTAAAATATTATCTACAGCAGATTAACTAACACAGGCCTGAGAGATTTATCTGGTCCTTACAACATAGTGATAACGAAATGCTGTCACAAATTGGACACATGCATGTATTGCTACCAAGATGCCATTCTTAAAGAAAGCAGAGAGAAAAGGCTAAGGTAAGCCAGCCAATAGTTGATCATTAATATTTGTCTTGAGAGGTATCTGTTTCAAGAGTTTACGTCCAAGATCCATATTACAAAGAGCAGTAACATTGTGCAGGTATGATATATATGCAACAGTGACAACATAGTCATGAAGAAATGCTGCCACAAAGTGGACACATGAATGTATTGATATGTGACATGCTTTTATAATTTAATTTTAAGTAAAATTTAAGATGTAAGTTAAGTTTAAAATATCAAAACGTACATCTAATACTAATATTAATTCAAGGACTGCTTTTCTTTCACTTTTTCTTTTTCTTTTCACTTGAAAACAAGTGTTTTGCCAGTATTAATCTATAATCACTTCAAGAATTTAATTCTGCTTCCACTACTTATTTGGCAACAGAGAGTAAGTAAATCATCAGCTCCCACTTCTCTCTTTTTTCCAGCTGTTAGTTACTTAGTTAGAGAAACATCAGCTGAAAGCTTTTGTGTGTTCATAAGCATTTTGTTGGTATTAAGAGTTCCTCTGATTGGAAGCATGGCCTTACTCCCTTGACTTTCCTCTGCAACAGGTCTTGAAAGCATTTCGTAGCACACCCTCACACAGATTCATACATTGTAGTGATTGTCAGTGAGGAAAAAAGAAAACAAAGTCAAACCAAACAGAAAGAGAATGAAGGAGGGAGGAGGGAGTGATGAGTGCTTAAAACAGCAGGTGGACATAAGGCAAAAGATTCATAGTCTTCATTGAGCTGGTATGTATATGTATGAGTGTATGAGTGTGTGTGTGTCTGAAGTACTGTGAGGTAGAGCAATCTGAGTAGGAGTGGGAAACTGAAAACCTAGGCACTGGGATAGGGCAGATAAAAAAGAGAGTGTTGTGAAAGGTAAAAGCAGGAGAAGGAGGAAGAGGGAGAGAGAAAAGGTGGACAGTCTAAAGCCAGCCCATTCAACTGGCGGCCCAGAAGCAACCTCCGAGCAGCCCTGCCTGTGGTCCCGGCAGAAACGCAGAGTAAACAAAAAAAAAAGAAAGCAAAATTGAAATTGATATTCCTACATGATAATGTAGACACTGATTGCTACACACCTAGTAGCCTAGCAATATTCAACCCACAATGCACCGTGATGTTGTAAACTTGTTGTGTTGTAGTAATCTATGATGGGACAACAACATGTCTTTCTCAATCCAAAAGCAGAAAACTGACAGTGAAAACCGTCAGCTGCCTGGACTGACAAGTACTTATTCATTTTACTTATTCCAAATCCAAATGCCAAACCTATGTGTTTAATTTGCAGTGAGTGTGTTGCGGTGCTTAAAGATTACAATTTACGAAGGCACCACAATGACAAACACAAGACTTTCCACACAAACTTTCATGTACAGCCCAAGAGAGAGCTGTAGCAGCTTCCCTTCTTGTTTGCTGGATCTTGACAAAGTAGAAAAGGCCTTTCACAGATTCTGAAACCGTGAAAGACTGCATGCTGGCTGTGGTGGATGAGTTGATAAATGATGAAAAAATTAGAGTGAGTGTGACATCTGCTATTAAAAACGTACCCCTGTCTTACAGTTCAAATATTCGTAGGCTTGAAATTCTGGCATCAGACGTGTTTGAAATGCTGTTAGATGACCTGAAGAAAACTGATGTAGTGTCTATAGCAGTAGATGAGTCCACAGACAGAACTGATAATGCACAGTTGGGCATGTATGTCCGTTTTTTTATGGCAAATGCTTCAGAGGGGAACTGCTTGGCTTACTGCCGTTAGACATGCAACTGGCGAGATAATCTTTGAGAAAATGTCAGCTTTTTTCTAGGACAATGGTCTGGATATGAAGCATGCCTGTATGCTTGTGACGGATGGGGCTCCATCCGTGGCAGGAAAAGTGAGTGGTGTGGCAGCGCGGTGGTTGGCTTTTTCACCTCAGATGATAACCTGATACTGCATTGTGCATCAGACGGTGTTCTGCGCAAAACTAAGCACGGAGCTGAAAACGACAATGAAGAGCATGGTGGCTACAATTAATTTTATTCGCTCAACATCAAGCCTCCAGCTCCGCTTATTCCGCATGCTGCTCTCAGAAATGTCTGCTGAGCACCATGACCTGCTATTGCACAATGATGTCAGGTTGCTGTCCAAAGGCAGGGCACTGGAGCATTTCTGTGATCTCAAAGAGGAGATCACAACTGTCCTCTGCAACAGCAGGCAAAAAAAAAGAAGCAGGAACACACTGTTAGGGTACCTGGGTCTGGTGACCCAGTGGTTTTGATTTTGTTTGTCTATAGTTGGACAACAGCTTCATGGGCAGTGTCTGCTTTCTGAGCGACATATTCAAACACCCGAATGACCTCAATGTGGGACTACAAGGCAGAGGCAAAACTCACTGAACTTGTGGAACAGTTGCGTGCATTTCAAGTCAAGCTGAACCTTTTCATGACTGACTTGATCACAGGCAGGTTGCTGCATTTTCCAGCGCTCCGCAAACGCATCTCGTCACCGGCACAAGTCATGGATGTGATGACTGATTTCATTGCAAGATTGAAAGAGAACTTTTCTGGTTGATTAGATGGACTTGCTCTAACCACAGAGGTGATGTGTTTTGCAAGAGACCCATTTAGCATTTGAACAGAAAGGACTTATTCGCCAGAGCAAAGGAAGTGGTCCCTTCTATTGACGAGGAGAAGTTCATACTCGAACTTGTTGACATGCAGTCATCCGTAGCCATAGCACAGCATCTTCGCACTAACAGACCTGCAAAGTTTTGGACTGATGTCAATACATACCAGTTCCCTAACCTTAAGAAAGTAGAAGTCGTCATACTCAGTATGTCTGGGTCAACATATACATGTGAATCAAGCTTTTCACACATGAACTCAATAAAAAGCAGCTCTCGTTGCTCACTGACTGACAACACGCTTCACCATTCTTTGGATTGCACTGACATCTTACGAGCCAGAAGTTGCTGCTCTTGTTCAGAAAAAAAAGTCACTTCTCCCATTAATAATGTCAGGGTAACCGTAGCCTACATATGAATATAATGTGGATTGTTTAACAAGCCATGCCTAATTACAGGTGTTGATTCAAAACAAACCTGTATTCCCTCAGTGTGCAGCAGTAAATGTTGTATTCATATGTGTTACTGCTGTGAGTTTGCGCACTGATAGGATTGATTTTTCTTTTTTAATTCTGTTAAATGCACTTTAAGATGTGTCTTGGTCACCAAACTATTTATTTTATTTCGAAAGGGAAATTTCAAAATGTTTTTGTTTTTTTATTTCTAATGTGAAGTAAAAAGGAGTTGCTACTACTGCAGACTCTCTTCAACTATAGGTCATTTATTGTTTTTAATGGATTTTTAGTGTGCATGTGTGAGATGTCACCAGATTTAAAAGGAAAAAAATGAATAAATATTACTTGTTTTTTGATACATTTGTGTTGGTTTGAAATTGATCATTCTCTCCTGCTTACTGGCTGCTAAAAAAACATCTCGCCCAGATAAATTCCTTCGTTTGAAAATCTGGCCCAACTAACTTTGTAGTTGAATAGCTGTGGTCTAAAGGGTAAGACTAACAGGAGGGATAGGTATGAGGAGACATTGTGTAAAGTCTTTCTTCTCTTTCATGATGATGCTCCTGGATTTGGGGACCCTGATAACCACTCTCATCTGGTACAAGTTGGACAGCAAGTAAGTACATAACTAGTTTGGTGCCTAGAGAGCAAAAACTAAAGAGGCTGTTGAAGAAGTATTGTAATCAACATATCATTAAATTAATTAAAGTTCCTGAAAGTGAAGCTAAAGTGTAAAAAGTAAAGCACTTCTTCAATGTTTCTGTTGTGATGTTTCTGGATAAAATCAAACTTTTTACGAGCCTGGAAAAACGTCCCCACGTCCAGAAAGAAATAATACATTTATCAGCATATTAGGTTACTCATATCTAAAGCTATCAAAAATTCAGGATTCTGTGCTAGGAAATAACCCAAATACTATCAAATTAATATTGAATTAATTCCGATTAATTACACTAAATATATTATACTTTCTCAGAAAAAATACTAACTTAAAATCCCAACCAATATATATATTGTTGCAGTTGACTAACATGACAAATCTGAATTAAGTGTGTATTTGCTGACAGCTTACGTGGCTATGGCTAGACAAATAACCTGCTGGTGGGCAGGTCTCTTATTTGTGTACTCAGTGTTTTGTGTCATCAGTGTTATCTGATCACACCGTAATGTCAATGTTAAAAGCTATTGTTTAATGGGTTTTGCATGTCCCTTCTCCCTTTCTCTTTGAGTTTGACTGATGTTATATATGTTTTTTTCAAACTAAAAAATGATATCTTAGCACATGTAGGCATTTTAACAGTTACTTCACGCATTTAATATATATTAAACACAATCAGAATCAAAATAAATAAGATAAACACAACTTTATGGTTCTTTTTTTGTATTGAAGGACATTTTTGCATTTCTTCACTACTTCACTATTGCCATTAAATAGCAGTAAACCAGCCTGCCATCTTTATTAATTGCTCATTTAAATTTAATGTGCAGCTGAAAACTCTGCAACAACTTTGTGATGCGATCGTGAAAATATGGATCAAACGTTGTGAGGAAGGCTTTAAAGACCTTGTTGAATCTGAGACATAAAGAATTAAGGTAGTTTTGAAGGCAAGGTGTACCTAATTAAATATTCTAGGTACAAACAGAATACAGTTAACAAGGTGATGATCATGGAAACATTCACCATGGAGACGTATATCCTGCCAAAAGATGTATTATGTACTGCTCCCAGAAAGTTTGTCTTTGAAAGAGATTTCTAGACTATAATTTTTAAAGAAAATTCAAGGCATCTACTGCAGGCTTGCAAGTCAGGATTTGAGGATTAAGAATCTCAAATCATGAATACAAACTGCATACCAAATTATTGCATCTTTATGCAGGTTGGATGGACCCACAATAACGCGTTCCTTCCACAGCCCAACTCTCTTTTCTAAATTATCCTAAAGTTGTCAGACCAGTTTAGTTGGGAAAAGGTAGAATATTTCCTCCTGTGATAAGTGTAATATAATTATGAAGTCATACAATACAGAAAAACTGAAGAAAAGCACAACAATGTTGAATTTCAAACTGCACTTTCACATCATGCTTTTCCATGTATGGTCAACTGACAACAGTAAAGAAATACTGTTGTAATATCTAATCTTTAGATAAGATAATTGCACAGTCAAGTACAATAGTACAATGAAATTGGAAACTGTCCCAATTCGACACTAAGCACAACTGAACACAACACAACACAGTAGACTTTAAAGTGAATTTTTAAAAAGTGCAAAAAATGTATGACTTGAAAAATAAAAGACTGACTGTTTATTGCACATTATTATCCCCCCCCTATAAAAAAGTCCAGGGAGGTAGCCAAATTAGTTCAGCTGTTAGCATTGATTAGGGCTATATCCCTGTTGTAAAAGCTGTCCTTGAGTCTGTTTGTCCGCAACCTCAGCAACCTGAATCTCCAGACGGCAGCAGCTTAAACACCCGGTGTCCTGGGTGTGTGCAATCCTGTAAGATGCTGCGTTCCCTCTTGAGACAGCGAGTGCTGTACAGGTCCTTCAGGGAGGGAAGAGCATGTCCAATTATTTTTTGGGCCATATTAATGACCCTTTGAAGTGCCTTTTTGTGTGCCACAGTGCAGCTGGAGAACCATAGAGAGATGCAATATGTCAAAAGACTTTCAATGGAGCAACCGTAGAAGATGATCAGCAGATCCCTCTTCAGGTCCGTTTTTCTGATGATTCTCACCTGTTGTTCCAGGTGGGAGATGGTGGTGTGGAGCGTTGTAACAATAGTGTCTTCAGTTGATCTGTTAGCTCTGTATGCGAACTGGAGTGAGTGGCAGGTAGGGCATGATGTGGCATCGGACCAGTTTCTCGAAACACTTACTTATAACAGCTGTTGGAGCATCTGGTCGGTAGTCGTTGAGGCTGCTAATGTTGGTCCGTTTAGGCCAGGGGTGTCGAACTCCAGGCCTCGAGGGCTGGTGTCCTGCAAGTTTTAGATATCACCCTGGGTCAACACACCTGAATCAAATGATTAGCTCATTACCAGGCCTCTGGAGAACTTCAAGACATGTTGAGGAGGTAATTTAGCCATTTAAATCAGCTGTGATGGATCAAGGACACATCTAAAACCTCCAAGACACCAGCCCTCGAGGCCTGGAGTTCGACACCCCTGGTTTAGGCAGTGGGACAATTGTGGCGGACTTCCTGCGTGGCGGGATGCAGGAGTGGGACAGTGAAGACGCCAGCCAGCTGGTCTGCACATTCTTTTGGGACCCTCCTGGTCACTCTATCTGGAGTGGGAGCCTTCCAGGGGTTCACTGCCTTTAGTGTGCACCTCACCTCATATTCCTGCAGAATGAGGCTTGGGCTACTGCTGCCGCCTGATGTTTGAGCTAGGCTGCCTCTGGTCACTTCACCTTGAAGTGTGCAAAAAAGTGGTTCAGCTCCTCTGTAAGTGCCGCGTTGCCCTCAGTTATTGTGATTTTGCCAGGCTTGTAGTTGGTTAGGTGCTGAACTCCCTGCCATACCTGTCGTGAATTGTTGTTGCTGAAGTGGTCTTCAATCTTCCTCTTATGCGCTGCCTTGGCCTCTCTAATACCTCTTTTCAGATCAGACCTGGCGGCACTATCTGCATTTTTCAACTGTCTAATCTGTCAAAAAAATATTTTCTTTTGCAGTCATGTGGAACCTCACCGACCACCTCCCCAAAAGAAACATGCCCCAAAGCCCTCAGAAATTTGCAAAGGCTGCAAGTGAGAGAAAACATAAATTGTCATACTGTTTCCCTGAGAAACCTCTTTGTTTATGCCATCATCAAAAATAAAGTCATGCCAGCTGTAAAGGTATGATTCTGCTGACTGTGTTTGGATGTGTGTGTGTGTGTTACAGGGAAATCATTGACAAAGTGAATCAGCGTTACAATCAAACCTGGAAGAAGAACGAGAAAAATTACCTCAAATTCAGGTAAGAACCACTTTGCAAACACTTTCAATTTTTTTCCATAAAAATTACAAAATAGAAGTACAAAGATGACCAAATATAGCAAACAGGAGCCTATTCATGCATATGAGATATGATGTTGTGGAATCCAGTATATCATCCTGAGGGGAAATGTTCATAATGAGCTGGTTTATGTTTTTAACAGTAGATGAAACTGACATGTAGAAAAATAACCTGAAATTGCTGTGTGATTTGTTTGCTTTTATATGAACTGAATCAAAAACAACTATAGACAAGAAAGGAAAAGTAAAGATGCACAAGGAGTTTAGGACAGAGGAATTGTAAGAAAACTGATGGCACAACAAAGAATAGAGAGATATTTGCCATATGGACAAATGATACTAAAAGCATATAATGGAGACTTTTTGAGCCGGATAAAACATTATTAGGAGTTTCGGATGTCTTTGTTGCTTACAGCTGTTGGAGACAACACTGGCGGTGGTGGTGGGACCTAATCTAAACCCTAAAAAGTAAAATGAGAAAAAAATTCCAGTAACAAATGGGGTTAACTTTTTTTATGTTATTATTTTTACAGTAAAACTGGAGCTAACTGTTTTGTTGATTGATTGCTTTTCCCCACCTTCCCTTGTTTAACTGTGGATCTTAACTATCTTAACAAGATAGTGTTGGATAGTTGAGATCAAACAACAGGTGAGCAAATAACTCACCTTTTGTTTGCTCACCCTTCCCTGTAGGTGTCCTTACACGTTATCTCTCTCCGTCGACTGTTAGTCACATTCAAATCTTTCCATTGAACATGATAAACAGAAAAAAATATTGTTCCTTGCCATGATGTTCAGAAACAGATTACTGACCTTTTCCTTTTGTTGGCAATAACTACTAACATAAGTTGAACATGCAACAACATCAGAAATTTATGAACCAGCTCGTCTGGTAAATAGTCAGCCAACGTTAACTAAGTGTTTTTTGTTTCTCAGAGCTAATCTGAGCGTCAAGTGCAATGGCTTTAACAACGCCATTGTTACACAGAACAATACTCCTCTAGGATCGAATATTGTTTACGATGGGGAAAAGAAGAGGACTCTTCAGGTGAACCAGGGCTTTTTTGACTTGTTCTCAAAGGTATGTTCATTTTCATCCATGGAAACTATGTATGTGCTGCTTCTTTGATACCTTTATTGGTTCTCATGTTTTATTTGACCACAGTGATTATTTTGCAACTTTTAATTGTATGTTTCTTTTTGTATCTTTTACTGAACTCTATCTCTTGCTTCTGACATGAGCTTTTGGAGGTAATTTTGTTTGTGCTGTTCTAACCTGAAAAAGTGTGAACAGTATTTCACACTTTTGATTTTATTTTATATATGGTGTATAGTATTTATAACCAAACTCTTTAAAAGTAAATAAGGCCACACTTTTATCACCATTAAAATTACAGTCAGTATTTTTTTGAGGTTACTGAATAGTTTGTTTAATAATTTAATAGAAAAAAAAAAGACATTTTACCCATATAAATACACAGATTAATACATTAAAACTTCATGTGTAAATATGAATCACATATATGGTCAGTCTTTCTCTGTTAATGGGCTATGTACCACAGGCCTTCAAGCTGGCAGTAAATAAACTGTTACTTAAAAAGTCATCACTTGTCCCAACTGTCTTAGCTAATGATAGGTCAATCTCAAACCTTCCTTTTATCTAAAAAAATCTTGAAAGAGTAGTTGTGAAACACCTGACCATCTGCAGATGAATGGTTTATTTGAAGAGTTTCAGTCAGGTTTCAGAACTGATGACAATACAGACAATACAGTGTTACAAATGATCTTCTTATGGCCTCTGACAGTCGACTCATCTCTGTGCTTGTCCTGCTAGACCTCAGTGCAGCATGCGACCAGTTTTGACCACAATATTTTATTAGAGCATTAATACCGCAAGAATTAAAGGTACTATGATTTAGTGCTATATAAATAACACTGAATTGGTGGGGAACATAGTGGGTTCCATAAACTAGCACCTACTTCTATGTAATTTTAATATATTAATCATAGAGCTCCCAGAAGGACATCTCCCTTTCAACTACTTTCATATCTCATATCTGAGACTGCTCACATACGTAGTGCAATAAAAGGTGGTGAAGAGAAACTGTAGGTGTTTGAGTGTCATAGAGAGACATTTAAATTTGTGCCTGCTCTCGCTGTTGCTGTCACTGTCACTCACTGTCATCAGCAGAAGTGAGCTTCACTGACTCATTCACTTGTCTTGATCCCCTTTTGCAAAATTTTATAGCCTCTTCCAAAGTAAATAAAGGTGGGCGCTTCTTATTCGACATTGACAGCTGAGGTAAACAGTGATCTAATAAACTATACAATAGGGAAAAACTCAGGTCCACATCCGGTCCAGAGTCACTTTGCTATCTGAGTGTACTCACTAAGGATGAACAGTGGCTAGAAATTTTTAGGTGACGTGGGGGTAAAAACGTAAAATGCTGCAAAATATTAAACTGACTTTGTTTTTTATTTCCTGATTTATTAAGTGTTTATATTAGGTATTGATATTATTCTTATATGTTAAAATATATAGAGACTTTTACATGAACAGAAGAAGAAACATGCCGCCTGGGCCATTATGGGGTACAGTCTGATTTTAATTTCTTTGATGTCTCTTGGCTGACTAAAACATGTTTGTTGTATAGCAGCCACCACAGCTAGGATTGTGCACCCAAACTAGGTGGGCTAAGAAAACAGAACTGAAGTGGCTGCAATGTACTGACATTTAGCAGTTTTTCATTATAACCTCAAAATCAAAATGATTGTGAAAATGAAATGCAACATTGTAAAGGCTCAATGACAACATATGTTGATACATTTTCTGTACAAATTTATAGCTGCACACAAAGTCAAATATTATGAAGCATTTGTGATTATACACATATAATGATACACATTTTGTAGTCTGGTCTGCCTCAAGCCTCAAATTTGACTGGTTTAAAGAGCCATAAAAGAGAGAAAGTGGCTGAAAATCTATACCGTTAACATATTTATGCGAAATTTTTATTTAAAGCCTGGGGCTTTTTGGATCTCTGCTAAAATAGCAAAACAGATTAAAGTTGATCTTATTTGGAAATGCCTAATATCAGAGCATATCCCACACTTTTGTGTGTAATTCATTTTCCAAAAGAGAAAAAAACACACAATAAACGAAGTTTGTCATTTTTAAATTTCTAATAATTATGAACATATTTATATACAATTGTGTGACTATATTTGACATCAGCAACAATGTAAATGTGTTTTCATAACGCCTTATCTGTTGCTATTCAAGGAGAATCCTTTCTCAAATAAAAAATTGGACACATGTTCAGTTGTTGGGAATGGTGGGATCCTGTTTGACAGCAGCTGTGGAAAAATGATTGATTCAGCTGACTTTGTTATCAGGTGAGAAAAGTGTCCAATGTAGCCCAAATTCAGAGTGGAAATTCCATGTAACCATTTCTGTGTCTACTTTTTTGTTTGTTCAGGTGCAACTTACCTCCTTTGAAAAATGGATATGAGAAAGATGTTGGCATCAAAACTAGCCTTGTGACAGCAAACCCAACCATCTTCTTTAATAAGTGAGCAAGAAAA
>VUQG01045650.1:0-15572 GCA_015106755.1 Etia nguti
GGAGGCCAAGGTAATGCCATCCAGAGTAAGAATCTGGTTAGATACCATATTTCTAAGATTTTCAGGGCCGAATACAATAACCTCAGTTTTATCTGAATTAAGAAGCAGAAAGTTAGCGGCCATCCAGGTCTTTATGTCTTTAAGACATTCCTGCAGTTTAACTAATTGGTGTGTGTTATCTGGCTTCATGGACAGATAGAGTTGGGTGTCATCTGCATAGCAGTGAAAATGTATACTATGTCTTCTAATGATACTGCCTAGGGGAAGAATGTATAATGTAAACAGAACTGGTCCTAGCACTGAACCCTGTGGAACTCCATAATTAACCTCAGTGTGTGAAGAGGACTCTCCATTTACATGCACAAATTGGAGTCTATTAGATAGATATGATACAAACCACTGCAGCGCAATACCTGTAATACCTACAACATGCTCTAATCGCTCTAATAGAATATTATGGTCGACAGTATCGAACGCTGCACTGAGGTCTAGCAGGACAAGCACAGAGATGAGTCCACTGTCAGAGGTCATAAGAAGATCATTTGTAACCTTAACTAAAGCTGTTTCTGTGCTGTGATGAGCTCTGAAACCTGACTGAAACTCTTCAAATAAGCCATTCCTCTGCAGATGATCTGTTAGCTGTTTGACAACTACTCTTTCAAGGATTTTTGATATGAAAGGAAGGTTGGAGATTGGCCTATAATTAGCTAAGACAGCTGGGCACCTTACGATCTATTTCTGAAACAAACTGGGACAGGACAAGGTTGTGGACCTCCCACACCACCTTTTGAGTCGAGTATTTACCTGCGCCACCACCCTCATGCCACACCCTGGAAGAAGCGCCCAAGGAAACGGGGAAAGCAGGCTAGCAGACTCGCCAGAGTCAGGGCTCACCTCTGTGCTTCTAATGGAACTAGACCAGATGAGTACACTATTAGATGGATCCTGCATGTTGCCCTTGGAGATCCCACGCCATTGAATCAGCTGCTCGTGGTACCTCGCTTTCCTAAGCAGACTCGGTCCTCTGGACGTGGCGTGGATCCCACAAATCTTCGGACCCTTGCTTCAGACTTTAAGGTCTGCACCCTTCCTGGCTTTATTAAATGCTAGCTCCCTAGCAAACAAGATGTTTGTATTAAATGACTTCTTCAAGTCGCAGCAACTGGATTTTCTGTTTTTGACAGAAATGTGGCTTCTACGTGACAAGTATCTAGCTTTTTCTTCCTCCAGCTCATTCTTCAGCCTCCCTCAGACCTCAGGTAGCGGTGCTGGCTTAGCTACAGTGTTCAACACCCGTTTTCATTGCCATCAAGCACCGCAGCATTATTCATTCTCAAGTTTCGAACTGCAGCTGTCTGAGCTACACCTGAACAGGAAACTATACTAAACTATAACTATACTAAAAATATTTTTGATATTACTGGCCCTTTTATCCAGAGATTAATTAACACTTCCCTTGTTACAGGTTGTTCCCTATCATGCTTTAAACAGGCTATAGTTCAGTCCTTTCTTAAAAAAAACACAGTCTGGACCCAACTGTTCTGGCTAATTACAGGCCAATTTCAAAGCTCTCCTTTCTTTCAAAGGTTTTAGAGAAATTTGTCTACTCACAGTTGCAGGCCTACCTTGATCTTAATGGGATCTCTGAAAAGTTTCAATCAGGTTTTAAATCCCTACACAGCACTGGGACAGCACTTTTAAGGGGTTTTAATGATATTCTTTAACTCTGTATTCTGGCAGCCCTGCTGCCCTCTTGTGGTTGGACCTGGCAGCAGCCTTTGACACAGTTGATCATGATATCCTGCTATCACAGCTGAAATCATGTGTTGACCTTAAATGATCTGTTCCTCAGTAGTTTTGGTCATACTTATCTGGAAGGACCTTTTATGTGAACATGGCTCGAAAATAGCCCCTATGGTGTGAATTCATGGTCAATTTTGGGTCCAGCCTTGTTTGACTGTATTTGTTGTCACTGGAGTCTATTTTTTCACAGTATAACCTTTTATTTTACTGTTCTGCAGATGACTTGCAGAGACTCATTGCCTTAAAGAGGCTAAACTGTGGATGCCCTTAAATCTTTTAAAACTAAATGAAAACCAAACAGAAATGGTCATTTTTGGCAACTCTGTTAGTAAATATATTGACAGTACTCTGGGCCCTTCATCCGCTCATTGTAAGACAAATGTTAAAAACCTTGATGTCTACCTTCATGGTTCCTTTAAACTGTGTAGGCAGGTGAGTGCAGTAGTCACTAGTCAAGTAGCTTTCCCCATCTCAGACAGCTAGCCAAGGTAAAGCCATACCTTCCAGCTAATGTCTCTGAACGTGTTTTGACTACATGTTATCCACTTCTAAACTTAAATCTCGTAGCAACACAGCTTTCTCTGTGGCAGGTCCCAGACTCACAAACACTGGAAAATTTTAAATCTCTACTGAAGACACATTTTTATGGACTGGCTTCTAGCACATGTTACTTGAACATTTTTTTTGTTTGCTTTAACAGCCTCCTGTCATTGTTGTTCTTAGTTGTTTTTATTGTCTTATTGTATTATTCTTTCTACCTTATATTTTTATTGGATCATTTTCATGCATGTGCCTTATTTAGTTGCTTTTTAGTTTGTAAAGCACTTTGTGCAGCACGAGCTGTTGGAAATGTGCTTTATAAATACATCTGACAGTAAACGCATCCTGCAAAATCATTCTGGTAGGAGTTCATACAAGCACTTTTTCTATGCCTTCTATATTACAGCTGCACACACTGGCGCAGCCAGGGATCAAACCACCCTCTGATACCCTCTCCATTGTCTAACTGGACATGTGTTTAAGGTACTAACACCCAATGACAACACTTACCTTTACTGTGTTATTGATGCTCCACTGGAACTGGGGTTTTGGTACTCCTTCAGCTTCACAGGTCAGGACTTTGTGTTTGCCATCAGCAGCACGATGTTTAGTAAGGCTGGTGATCCGAGGCTTCCCTGATACAAGCACATTATTTTTCTTATTAACATTATTATGTTTGTGGCAGCAGAACATGCAACATCATTGAATTTACAAAATGTTACGTCATACAGTTTTGTCAGACAACCAAACTAAACAATGTTGAGTTGTTGTGCCCTCGTAAATCTTATAGTGAAGGTGCATCGGGTATGAAGTTCAAGATAATTTATGAAAGGAGTCTCAAGTTTATAAGTTCAGTGACAATAACATCAACAGCGGACTGGGATCGATGTGTATTATAATATGAGGCCAAGTGGTCCTGCCCAAGTATCAATGTGTGTGAAGACCGCATTCTTCCTCACCTTCTACGACTAGTTGAAAGCTCTGACGTCGTGTCAGACCAGTCAGTGAAACTTCATAGACGTAGTCTCCAGCATCGGCAAAGGTCAAATTACTAAACTCTGGTCTCTTCATCATCTTTCCATTCTGCAAAGCAGCATCACATACAGTCGGTGTTTTAGTAATCTGGACCTTTAACTCCAATGTAAATGAAACAGTAAAATATACATTTGCTTTTCACCTAATTTGGTAAAGCTTTACTTATTCAGCTGTCTTTGCATGTGGCCCTACCAAGGACAAGTAATAGATATGTAAATCAGATGATGTCAAATAGTTCTCTACTCTTTAGCCACTGCTCTTGTTCAAGGTCACAGGAATGTTAGTTAAAGTGGAAATTCAATATCATGAAGTTAACAGCAAGTTTATACAGCTATATTACATAAAGACGCAGTTAGAAAAAGTCTTCTTTTCTTGCAAACCATTTCATTTCCTTTAATATTTTAAATGCCTCTTTTCTTAAAAACAGTGTAATCACACAGTCCTTACCTTTTTCCATAACTCTTTAGCATCACCTGAGGTACTCTTCTCTATTTTCACAGACAGGGTTTCCCCAACGTTCTTCACAACCTCTCCAGTGGGACTCAGACTCAGGTCCAGGTCTGGGAACACATACAACAGAAAAAAGAGGCAAGTAAGTTCAATTCTGTTTATTTTTGATTTTATTTATTTAGTATTTATTTATTGTTTTATCGCACCAAAGCACAACAAGTCACCTCAAAGCATGGTGTTTAATTCATTTTGGCTGTTTCAGGTCACAGGAAAAAGCTGCCATTGATTCAGCGTGTTGGCTCTCACTGCAGTAAAGTGTCATTTCCTGTTCTTGTTACAGTAGTGTTTCTGTGTAGCCCATTTTAACATTTATTGAAAACTTATAGATAACGTCTCTTTCATAGTGTAATCATCCTGTGCTATCCAAAGCACACACTCTATTGATTCACCTTCTAATTATATCTTTTTTTGTAACTTTTAAACTTTTTATGAATTTTTTATGATTTTTTTTTTTTTAATCAAATCCTCTTCAAACTCACCCTACATTGAAACTTAACTACTTCGGCATACTTTGAGCTAGAGAAAAATGTAAAACTTTAAACAAAGCGCAGCCTTGTTTAAAATTGAGAAAATTGTGTAGATTGGAAGTTGCTGTTGCTCAAGACACATACGAAATCACTGCTGAGATGCCGAGAAACAGATGGTTGCCACATGAAAACCGTAGGTCCCAATGACAAACTTTTGACACTGAGGGAATCATTGAACACACAATGTCTGACAAGCCTCTGCTGGGGGCTCAGCTTTTATCTCTGCTACGAGCACTATCATTATTGTTAAAGATGTCTGCTAAATAATTGACTAACAAATACAAATAGAACTGGCTACATCGTAGACGTTGCTTATTACTGAACAGCAGATATACTGATCATAACATTCTGTCATGCATAACAGTGGCACCCGTTAGTGGGCGGGATATATTAGGGGGAAAGTGAACATTTACACCTCAAATTTGTGTTAGAAGCAGGAAAAATGGGCAAGCATAAGGATTTGAGTGAGTTTGACAAAGGCCACTGTGTGATGTTAGACAACTGGGTCAAAGCATCTCCACAACTGTGTTCCTGATCTGCAGGGGTCTGTATCTATCAAAAGTGTTCCAAGAAAGGAATCGTGGTGAGCCAGCAACAGGGTCAGATGTGGCCAAGGCTCACTGATGCACGTGGGGAGCGAAGACTAGTCCATGTAGCTTGTCCTGACAAGCTACTGTAGCCCAAACTGCTGAAAAAGTTCATCCTGGTTCTAAACCAGTCAGGCTGCCCATGCTGACTTCTGTCCACCACCAGAAGCACCAACAATAGGCATGTGAGCATCAGAAATGGCCAACAGAGCAACGGAAGAAGGTAGCCAGATCTGATGATTCACATTTTCTTTTGCATCACATGGATGGCTGGGTGGAGACATGGCAAACTTTGGGTCATGCCAGGATAATGATAATACTATAATAATAACACTACAATAACATATTCATACTCATTCAGTGTAATTAAGCAATGACGATGAAGTATGTCTGTAGATTAAGCTAATTTGTAAATCTGAATATTTTAAATTTATGGATATTATTTTAGCTGGAAACATATTTTAAAAAACAACCCAAAAGCACCAGTAAATGTCAAGGGGTTGCTCCTTGATGCCTGTCAGCTAGCTAGCCAGGCCAACATGAATTTTGCTCATGTACAAAAGCATGTTCTTTCATTCATATCTGAGGTCCCTGCCCTTTGTTAGTTTTGCTTACTCAATGTCAGAAATTTGAAGATAGTTCTCCTGCTCCCTGCCTGACACTACACACTGTCTTCCTGTCATGCTGAGTTCTAAAAGTTTAAATCTGATTACCATTACTCTGCTCCCATGACTTCATTTACCGTGAATTAAAGTGCCTTGTTATAAACAGGAAGCAAAAAATGTTCACTCCAGGTGGGAAAAATTATATTTTGTTTGTGCTGCCACAGTCAATTGTCCTTGGTCCTTGTTAGGTTATAGCATGCTTTAGTTCTGGTTATGTCATAAGTACTCACAACTAACAACAATGTCCTGGGAGGCCTCCACTTTCTCGTTGTCAACCAGTGAGCATTTGTATTCACCCGTATCCTCTCTGTTGATGGCAGTTACATTGTAAGTGTCTGAATTTTCAACCAGCATTTTCGTGCCCTGGTGAACAGCAGGAGATAAGAGAAATACCATTAGTTAAAAAACAAAAAAACAGACAAAAAGACAAGAATAACTAGAAGTACCACATACACTCACTGGCTACTTCATTAGTTGGACCTTGACAGTATCAGGTTGGACCACAGAACAACCTTAATTCTTTGTGGAACAGATTCAGTAAGGTACTAGAAACATTCCTCTGAGATTTTGCTCCATATTGACTGTCATGTTCAAGAAACCAGTTTGAGAGGATCTGAGCTTCGTGACTCGGTGCCCATCTTATGACGGCTGCTTCCAGCACACAGTGTGATCATAAAGGAAATGATATAGTGCGCAAAAATATTCAACTAGGCTGTGGCATTTGAAAGATGCTCAATTTGGTATTAAGGGGCCAAAAGTGTGCCAAGACAATATCCCCCTATTATACCACCACAACCAGCCTGAACAGTTGACAGTGTTCTGTTTCAAGGTTTGTTGTGTTGCACTTTCAGAAATGCTCTTTTGCATTGCGCCTTGGTTACAATAAGTGGTTATTTGAGTTTCTATTGCCTTCCTATCAGCTTGAAGCATTCTGGCCATCCTCTAACCGCTGATATCAACACAGAATTTTCACAAAGACATTTGCTGCCATTTGTTGCTCACTGAATACTTTCTCTTTCTTAGACCATCCTCTGTATGTTCTAGAGATGGCTGTGGGAAAATTACATTGCTGCTGAACTACTTAGACGAGCCTGTTTGGCACCATCAGAAATGCCACATTCAAGGTCACTTTAACCGTCTTTCTCTCCCCATTCTGATGCTCAGTTTAAACTTGAGCAAGTTGTCTTGATCATAACTACATGCTTAAATACATTAGGTTGCTGCTATAAAATTAGCTGATTCGTTATTAGTTTTAACAAGTAGTCGAACAGATGTAATAAAGTGGTCAGTGAGTGTATATTAAGCATGCATTAAGTACAATATATGTCAACCAGTCAAGCTGCGTTTATGTCCATCAAGATTTTTATAACACCAGTAAAAACTCTAAATTTGAATTTATTAGGTGAATAAATAATGTGGCATCACCAGTTATTAAATGTGGTCAAAAAACGATCTAACCAAATATGAAAGCTGGTTACAAACTCCAGCTCTGTTTTCAGTTTGCAGGTCATCACAATGTTTTGGGAGGTCCTCTGACCACCAAAACCTGAAAATCTCATGTTCTGCGTGAACATAAGTGCCAAGTCTCTCTTGACCCTTTAGCGGATCAAGAGATATTTTTACTCATCTGCAAGATAAACAATGGGCTCTGGCTCACCTTAATGTGAAAAAAGAAGGATCTAGGTGGAGGGTTGCCATCAGCAATACACTTAAGTTTCACATTATCTCCTTCTATAATGGGCGGCTGGGACACAATCTGGAGGCTAACCTGCTCCGATGGATCTGTAAATATGAAATATTATTCAAAGATACCTTCAATTGATGAATAGATCACTCTCAAACCGGTTCAACTCATTTATCAGGCAGAACATAAATTTATTATTATTATATGACTGATCATTACTTTATCTACTGAGCAAAGAGTGCCCCCCTAATATAGGTATGAACTGAAAGCAATTCACAAATATAAAATTCTCCCATGATGTAGTTCCAGCAAGGACTTAATGATCCAACAGCCCCCTTCCGTCTAATCTAACATTCCAATAACAGAAAAGACAGGAGAGGTGAGAAATGTGGTAATTAGAATAAATCCGTGGCTAAACTGAAAGTAAACAACAAGGCAGCTATACACTGGTCAAAAGTTTTAGAACACCCCAGTTTTTTGTTTTTTGTTTTAAATTATGCAGTTTAATGTCTAATTACACTCTGAAATGAAAGCATAGTACAAATAAGCCATTGCAGTGGAAAAAGAAATAATGGAATCAGTTTATAGACCAAAATGTATTCTAAACTTTTGACTCATCAAAGTAGCTACCTTTGCCAAATATAACAGCTGAACACACCCGTGGCATTCTTTCTACAATAGACATCAAATATTCTTCAGAAAGTTCTTCCCATATCTGTTGCATAAGTTCCCATAAATGTGTGGCATTTCTAGGCTGCTTTGCTTTCACTCTTCTGTCCAGTTCATCCCAAACCAGCTCGATGGGGTTTAAGTCTGGAGACTGTGCTGGCCACTCCATGTTTTCAATCTTGTTCTTTTTTCCTGAGGTAGTTCTGGCATAGCTTGGACATATGTTTTGGGTCATTACCTTGCTGTAGGATAAACCCCTGACCAACTACCAGAGGGTAATGCATGGCCCTGCAGAATGCTGTGGTAGCTGTTTTGGTTCAGGGTGCCTCTCACTCTGTACAAGTCACTGACCCTGGATCCAGCAAAACAGCCCCAGACGATCACACTTGATGCCACACTCTGGAACCATCCTTTCGCCTACTCGACGGCGTACAAAGATCCTGTGTGATGAACCAGAGATTTCAAATTTTGATTCATCAGTCCATAATACCTTCTTCCAGTCTTCAGTAGTCCAGTGGTGGTGTTTCATGGCCCAGGCAAGACTCTTTGTCTTATTCTGACATCTTAGCAATGGCTTTCTTGCTGCAACTCATCCTGTCAAACCTGCAGCTCGAAGTCTTCTCTTTACAGTTGAAACTGAGACTTGCTTACTACGACCACTATTAAATTTTATTTACTACATTATTTCTCAGTTTTGAGAAATAATGTACTTTTTTTTTTTAACCTTTGGCAGTTCTCTACTTACCTTTGTACTATTTCAAGTTATTCATTGGACTTGATCGACTTGAATTGAGATAAATAACTGGAAAAATTGGGGTGTTCTAAAACTTTTGACTGCTAGTGTATATAATAAAAAAATATATTAAGATGGAAAACATTTTCTAGAGCACTTTCAGAACTTGGGCATAAAACACAGTGTAGAGAGAGATATTGAGTCTTAATGCACTGTATTCAGTTCCTTAGCATTTCTCTCTCCCTCACATAGAAGGGAGAGAGAAATGCAAAGAATTTTACATTTCTTCTTGTCAGATTTTAAAATTCACAGAGTTTGGTCTGCTGCAGTGAGAGAGCCCCTGATCCACACCTATGAAAGGAATCTCTTAAAAAACATGGTGAATGAGTTGAAACATGCAGTTTTACACACTACGGACTTTCTTCCAACATTTTCTTTGGATTTTATCTAATGGCAATGAAAGCATTTTAGCCATTTATTCCCTTAAAACCTTAAAAACTACTTTGCGGCAATGTAGCTCTGTATGAGAAAAAACAGATTTAATTTAGTCATAGTACAGTGATACAGCCTGATGTCAGCACTGCCTTCCACTCACAGTGAATGGGAAAAGGTTCCAGCTCACTCTCCTGATTAATCAGTGTGTGTGTGGATGCACAGGCAAAGATTGCATCAGCGTCCTCTTTGGTGGCTGCATATTGGAGGGTGGAGAGCATGGTGGATAGGCCTGTGTCAGGATCCAGCTTCAAGCGATTAGTGATCACAACAGCTAGAAAGGCAAGATGACAATACCCAGACAGACAGATTTCGTCAGCTGTTACTAATCCAACTTTGCTTCAATTTAGACAAAGAAAGCCAAGGACTTTCCTATTAATCAGAATAAGAATACTTTATTAATCCCTAAGGAAATTATGCAACATTTATGTAAGAATTATGTATTACTGTGTTCCTTTTGACAAGTAAGCAATGACTTTTATCATATATCGTTTTAGCTATTCTCTTGAATAAATATGATGCCCCCTAGAGGGATCTCTATGACAGCAACTTCCACAGTGTGACTGGATAGTTTCCAGGTGACCGTAAGGGAAGAAATGCATTACATTTTTGATCATCTTCCAAAAGCTGTCCATTTTTTCTCCACTTGATAGTGGCTGCAGGGTTTGCTTCTGCCACAACACATGTTCCAACCTAAGAATAAAAGAAACCAAAACATAAACAATCATGCACCAACTTGCATATTTGTCACACTTAAATGTTTTAGATCATTACACAGTGATGATCTTTCTGAAACTGCCATAACTAAATTCAAGGAAGTGAATCGCTCCATTGTTATCTTTTTCAATGCCATGTCTCAAATCAACACAGAGCAGCTACCTAATCTTCACTCCCACAGAGGTCAATTATCTTGCTAATAGTGTTGCATTGTCAGTGTTTACAACCCCGGACGCCGTGGCCTCTCCGAAAAAAGAAGGCAACAAATCAGAGACGCTTGGTATTATTCCAGGTATAATTCACAAACACACATAAAGCAGATAACGCGCAAGTTGCAGAGGAAATTGCATTGCACTTATTTAGAAGATCTTTGGCCTGGAAAAATAATTTGTAGCAGGTACAAACTCGACAGGGTGATCACAAACATCCCACAGATATGTCACATGTCAAGTAAAGCAATTTTAATAACTGCTGACATTTACTTGGACTCTCTGATTGATCTTTCTGACTTAAATGTTTCATCACACAGCCACTCCTGGGAAGACTGACCAATGTTCTAGGTTTCTCGATTGGAAATAATGGCTCTCTCTGTGGTTTACTGGAGTCGCAAAGCCTTTGAAATGCCTTTGTAACCCTTTCCAGACTGATAAATGTCATTGACTTTGTTTATAATAGGTTTCTTTAGATTTAAGTAGGTTAAAAGATCAATCTCAATGTGTCAGATAAGTTGTATTTAAGCAATTTCTTGATGCAACTGGTATGACAATAATCAGGCCTGGGTATGGCTAGTGAGACTGAACTCAGCTGTTTTTTAAAAAAAATGTGGTTAATTGCAGTTTATTCACAATTTAACGAGCCTGGAGTGGCAGTTAGGTTTGGATAGTGTTTCTCCCATAGTAAATCAAACCATCATTTAAACTGCATTATTTATTTACTTGGGTCTTTAGAACACTACTTAAAAGCATAAAAAACATTATTCCAAATTATATTTCCTTCCTGGTGTTGCGATTGTTGGGTTTATTAAAGTCAAAACCCCGCTGGAACACGTGAAACCCTTAACTACACGCAAGGCAAGGTCATGACAGAGCTCTTTGTGGCTCGCGAGGGAAGTTCAGCCAAAGTTGAAGAAAAGGTTCCTTCACCTGAACTCCGGCAAACTCCGACTGACTTCCTTGTTACAGCCCTTTTTATTGTCATACATGAATATGCGATTACAATACATGTGACAGTCTTAAGCAGGCGTCTCTGAACAACATCAGTGTCTGTATTCTGTGTGTCTGTGTTTTCAGCCATTCCATACATAGACATGCAACCTTTTTAATGAACTTAATGTGTGTGTGTGTGTGTGTGAGAAGTATGCAGAAGTAAGCTAAACTATAGAAACAAGAACTTGCAAAAGGTCCTGTCCCAAATGAATATTTAAGGGTGTAAAGTCTTGCACCTTAAAAGAACATAACATGGTGCTTTCTAAATGTATAACATAGCTCTCTGCACTAAACTGCATTCTAAATAAAGATAGCACATTTTGTCAGCACATACACAGACTGTCTGGTTCTTTCTGCATGATGATAGCCATATTAGGCCACATAAAGGCAATGATTATATATTTATATATCTTAGCACAAATGATTATATGTTTCTAAGCATAAATGACAATATAAAAAATATCAATCCTGATAGTGATCATGGTGATCGGACCTATAAGTAGAACATGGTTAAGTTCAAGATAACATCTAACTTCTAACTACATCAGCGGTCTCCAACCTTTTTTACGTCACGGGCAGGTTTAATGTCAGACAATATTTTCACGGGCCGGCCTTCAAGTGGTCGCGGATAATACAACAAAATAAAATGATACGACCAAGACAAAGACTGTGGTATTTTGTAAATATCTTAATAAACGCAAATTCCCTGTGTAATTGTGTAACTTTTTTAGCAGCGTCCTCCTGAAATGCGCTAACAACATTAAGAGTAACATCCTCCTCTTTGCCTCTTAATGCTCTCTGGTCGCTATGGTAATGTGTAAACATTTATTTCAAAATAAGACACACAACTACAATACGGGAAAAGACCCAGGGAAACCTAGTTATCGATAAAAACCCTGAAAACCATAAATTTCGCACCCGAGCCTCAACTCTCGCGGCCCGGTACCAAATGACTCACGGACCCGTACCGGTCAATGGCCTGGGGACCGCTGAACTACATAACTTCTAGAAGTTAAATGTTATCTAGATAAACAAGAACATCTAGGCTGCAGTGACCCTTCTTCTTAAAGGACAAGTGGAATAAAGCTATACCAGTAAAATGCAGCATTACATATCCAACAGAAAGTGTGATTGTAGGGGCCAAGTTTTCCTTCTTTTTTTTATGTTTTATTATTTTTCCCTCAGTTTCTTTTGTCACATCTTATGCGACATACACATTCAATACTGCTGGGAATTTCTTTTTTTCTTATTTTTTCCCAATTCCACTTCACTTCTTTAGACTATCTGCTCTAAAACTTTCCTCATCTCCGCTTAAAAACAATTACTACTTTATGCCTGCAGAACGGGGTGTTGCATTGCAGGGTAGGTGGAGATGATAGCACGAAACTTTGCACACCGATTTTGATGTCTCATGTGTCGCACAACACAATCTTTTTGGTGTGTCAGCCGATCGTGCACATCTCGATTTTTTAACCTGGCATGTTGTGCCGCAGCCTGCGCAGCTGGGTTGAAGACAGGAGTGTACAATCGTTTCGGTTTTTATGATAATACACCACAGGCGCTCAGGAACATACAGATATGCAGAGGGAGATGTTGGAACAGTTTGTGGAAAAGACTTGCACAAAAAAACAAAACAAACCCACACTACAAAGTCTTGGGTTCTGGTTTTGACTATAGTCCTCTTATACCAGCACTTATGTAGCTGTATTGTCTGAGTCATGACACCTATTGTTCAGAAGAGAATACTGCAGCGGTTTCCAGTGCTGTAACGGCGTGTATAAATACAAGTTTCTGTGAAACATGGTTGCGGAGGTGAGTGGAGCGACCATTACAGCAGGCATATTCTGGCCTAGAGATAACTGAAGAAGCAAGTCGCTTCAGATTAAAAAAGAAATCTTATGAAAGGTCTCTGTTGTAAGGACAAACAATGTAATTATACACATACAATGCTACAATAATGCCATTGGTTACTGTATAATATGCTTTAGATGTTACAAAGCTTCTTTTCAGCCTAGTATAAACCACAAAGACAACTTGTCAGTAAAAGCAGCGGTTAAACTGTGGATCCAGTACTGTTAAGATAAAATTCTCTAAGCTGATACTATGTCATGTATAATGCTGAAGCGAGCTCTTAGTACTTTCACTAACACATTGTGACAAGATTAGACGTGCCCTCGAGAAGGAGCAGTCTGACAATGACTGTCAACAACAAAACCTGCCTCCATTAGAGTCACCTGCATGGCAAAACAGACACTGACTGACTTTTGTGAGCTAATGAAAATGCTATTAGAACAAGGTCATGCTTTCTGCATTTTCCACCACTAAATCTCTCTCTGTCACCCAAACACACCTAATACTACATAACTACATTTTGCAAAAATATCTGTATACACAATTCATGCTGCATCATGGAACAACTTGACACATCTGATGGACAAACACTGAGACTTACCGTTGTTAATTTGTCTTTCTGTAATAATTCACTTTTGTCTATGATCTGCACTGATGATGGCTTCTCTGCAAACACAAAAGGACAAAATCAAGGTTTGGAATTCAATTCAATTTTATTTAGATTGTGCCAAATCACCACAAAAGTTGCCTCAAGGCACTTAATATTGTAAAGTAAAGACCCTACAATAATACAGAGAAACCCCAACAATCAGACGACCACTAATGAGCAAACACTTTGGTGACAACGGGAGGGAAAAACTCCCTTTTAACAGGAAGAAACCTCTGGCAGAACCAGGCTCGGGGAGGGACGGCCATCTCCCATGACTGGTTGAGGGTGAGGGGAGGAAGAAGGGATAAAAGACATGCTGTGGAGGAGAGCCAGAGAATAATTAAATGCAGAGTGGTGTTTAAACACACGATGAGTGCAAAGGGGTGAGAGGATGAGAAAAGCTCAGTTTATCATGGGAAGCCTCGAGCAGCCAGGTCTATTGCAGCATAACTAAGTGAGGACCTGATCCAGCCTAACTATGTTTATCGCTGGATCAGGCCACTTATCCAGAAATTTTAAGCCTGATTTAAAAAGTAGTCTCCTAAATCCAAGCTGGGAGCTGAATCCCCGAAGAGGAGCCTGAAAGCTGAAGGCTCTGCTTCCCATCCTCGGAACCACAAGTCTGACATTAGCAGTACAACAAGCACCTGCAGGTCTTGGTTCACATTGTAGGTACTGTTTTGGTCAGAGGTAGGTAGCTAGGAGTATTTCAAAGGTGCAGAGCCAGGTCTCCAATTCAATTATCCTGTCCTCCAGAGTTGTAAATAAAGTGCATTTATTACAAGTAGGGTTATTACTAAAGGAGGCCGAGGATTAACTAAACATCTGACAGACTGAGCAGGTGAACAGGCCATGCCAGTCAGATACTAGCTAAGCTAAGCTAGCGAATCTCTAAAGACACTGAATGAATACTGTGAATATAACTAGCGGGTGAATCAACAGAGAATGTGCTTTGGATAAAGCACGTGAAGATTACACTATGAAATAACACGCTATATATAAGTTTTTATTTAAATTGGCTGCACAAAAATGCCACTATGCATTGTAACAGGAACAGGAAGTGATACACTACTGCAGAGAGCCAACACCCACATATATTTTATATTATATCACACATAATATAAAATATTATGTAATTCAATTGCAACTTGCCTCCTGTTCCATCTTTATGCCCCGTTTCACAGCTGAATTTGCAAAGCCCATAAGCTGGTGATACATTAGGACTTTTGGGAAGAGAAATCTTGATTCCTGTATTTCCTTAAGCACATAAGCCACAAACGTGCTAAATCCACAGTGGATAACACTTTTTAACAGCTCGTTTGTAAGCTGTTTGCTAGCCAAACTGCATACAAATACATTTGTCAAGCTTACTGAGTGTAACTGTTTTGGGTTAATTAATGAGTGCTAAAAATTTAATTAATTTTAATTTTATTTATATAGTGCCAAATCACAAAAGCAGTTGTGGTGCTTTGTATTGTAAGGTAAGCCCCTACAAAATGCAGAGAAAACAAGAACAACTGAAGAGTCACATGACCCCCCATGAGCATTGGCGACAGTGGGAAGGAAAAACTTCCTTTTAACAGTCAAACGTAATGCGCACTTTACCATGACCTGTTCACTTTGTAAAGGCAGACTACCTGGCTAGGTAGACTCTTGTTGCATAAATGACATTTATGCAGCCGGCATGAATGAAAGTTGCAAAAAGATTAGAAATATTCTAATGTCACACTGCCACCCTTTACATTTTTACCCCTTATGTTATTACATTAATGTTGTAGAATTAAGTTGAGACTTTTGCTGGGGTGAAAGCGTGACAGCATTATCACAGATACAAATATATTCATATAGAAATTTTACAAAAAGCTCTTTTTTTTTTCTTTACAAAAATAAAGTTTACACTGCCCT
>VUQG01045651.1:12380-22968 GCA_015106755.1 Etia nguti
CATCAGAAAGTCCAATTCTGAATGGCTTCAAAAAATAAAGTAAAAAAAAAAAAAAAAGGTTTTAGAGTGCCCTAGTCAAAATCCAGATTTAAATATGATTAAGATAGTTTGACATTACCTTAAACACACCATTCATACACAAAAACTCTCCATATAAAATAACAACAGAGCTGACTATTGACAAGTTTGCCCTTATATTTGGATATTGACTTCTAAGAGTTAATTAACTTAAAATTAAGAAAAGTGTTTTGCTGACAGTTTTTTGGACATTTTTTTTAAATTAAGTGTAGCACTGCCAAAAACGATTTAATTAAATCTCTATAACGATGTGTAAAAAGAAACCGTATCTACAGTCCTATTTAGGACATTTGGTACTTAATGAAGCATATTATATAATAACCATTCAGTAACAATCAAAAAAAATTATAGAATATTAAATAATAAGTATTAACAAGTGCAATGACAGTAGGTAAAAATAAATCTTTAACCTCAACTAGTACTTTGGTTGCACATTCTCTGGTGTTTACATGTAAATATGAGTTGCTTTTGTATTTTTTTTTCTTTTTTCCCCAAGGGGCCAGAGTGATCCTGGCCTGCAGGGACATGACTAAGGCCCGTATTGCAGCAGATGAGATCCGTCAGAAGAGTGGGAATGGCAATGTGGTGGTAAAGAAGCTTGATCTAACCTCGCTACAGTCTGTCAGAGACCTCGCCAAAGATGTGGAAAAGAATGAGGAGCGCTTAGACATCCTCATTAACAATGCAGGTATTGCAGCGGTTCTGTCTTAGTCAGTTGGTAGAAGTTAAATGTTGTCATCCTTGTGGGGCCCTCATACAGATTCTTAGGAGGGGAGAAAAAGTCATTTGGGTTGAATGATACTGACAGACAATGAGAAATTAGTTATTTGCATTTTTAAATTTTTTGTAATTTTATTTTATTTTTTCACTTTTTGTTAGGTATTATGATGTGTCCTAAGTGGAAGACCGAAGATGGCTTTGAAATGCAATTTGGCGTCAACCACCTGGGACATTTTCTTCTCACCAACTGTCTCCTTGACCTACTGAAGAAGTCGGCACCAAGTCGCATTGTGATTGTCTCCAGCCTGGCGCATGAGAGAGGTAAAATCTGGGTGCTAAAGTCAAACAACCAAACATTTTTCTTTATGTCGCACCTGTTTAAAAATAAATATTTCTTGCAGGTCAGATGCACTTTGATGACATTAACCTTGATAAAAACTACACCCCTGAGAAGAGCTACCGACAAAGCAAGCTGGCCAACGTTCTCTTTGGCAAAGAACTGGCTACAAGACTGGACGGTAGTGTGACAGGATTTCAGACACGTGTATAATATACTTTATGTTACAAATAACCATTTCACCTCCTGTTTTTGTTTTCTGTTTTTGTGTCTTGAGTTAATGAGCATCGTTACCATGATTTTAACAGTACTGCAGTGTTTGACGCACGCCTTTTTCTGATGGACCTCTCATTAGGCAGCGGTGTAACCGTGTACAGTCTTCATCCTGGGGTCATCCGCACAGAGTTAGGCCGCCATCTATTTAATTCCTTTCCTCTGTGGAAGATAATGATAGCAAAGGTCTTCATGACGTTGGTCAAAAATCCCTGGGAAGGAGCCCAGACCACCATCTACTGCGCTGTGGACGAGAGCCTGGCAAACTCCAGTGGCCTCTACTACAGGCAAGTACATCTGACTGTGGACAAAAATGATGTTATCACAGCAGAAAAAAAAATTCTCTTATCCTACCAATCAGTTAATCTAATATTAGCAGTGGCTGAGATAAATAACAATAGAGTAAACAGTTTTTAATACAAGCAATTTGCAACCACAGCGTGTGAGACTCTTCATGATTGATCTCTTTTCTTCATTCCACCGTACAGCGACTGTGCTCCCAAAAAGCCAGCACCACAGGCCCTGGATGATGCCGCAGCCAAGAAGCTGTGGGACCTCAGTGCTTCCATGGTTGGTCTGTCTTAAGTACAGCAGCCTGCCATGCCTTTATCAGCCCTGCTGTTTTTTGGCATTTCAGCTACCCTGTTTATATGGGCAAATAAAGTGCTAATTACACCCTTGGACATCACAATACACAATTTGATGTGCAATAAGATTTCTTTCCTGCTCAAATTTTATAGGGTTTGCAGAACCAGATTTTGCACTATTTACTCTACTCAGTATGCACTTATTAAACTCATGTGTGTCGCTTAGTCTTTATTTTATGTATACTCTGTATACTTTGCATACTTTATCATTTGCACAGGTACCCCAGTATGTACGTGTGCATTACAGCTATATCATTATGAGAACAAGGTGGTAATTGCGTATTATTCTGCCATTTGGGCTTATTTTAACAGCATGTTTTCATATATAAAATTTGCTTTTATTTAATGGCATTTAACAATTACTGACACATCGTAAAATCATTTGATTTTTTTTTTGGTGTAGTTGATTTTGTATTGGCTTAATATGTAAACCGAGAGGTCGAATGTGTTGAAGCAGGGCTGAGTAAAGGAAGTGACCTTAAGCGATAGCAGCCGTAGGAAGATTGTTGCGCTTGACAGGAGAGAGAATTGTCTACCAGGTGTAGAGAGAGAGAGTAGATGCCTGAGGGGCAGAGAGCAGTCTGGATACACCCAGTACTGTAAGTCCAAAATACTTGTCAACTCACTGAGAGCCCTCCTGTGTGTGTGTGTGTGCGTGCATTTACAAGAAAATTGTGATGCTGTGTACTTTTTGTTCTCTAAGTTGAGTTAACTTAAAGACTGAAGGTAACATAAATAAGTGTAAAGCAAGAAACCACCAGCTGTTAAAATTCTTTGGCAATAAATCTGGCGACAAGTGTCAACACGTGCAATGACTCAACAATTTCAATGCATTTATACATTTTTTTTTTATTTATGGGAAGCTATAGCTGTAAAATATCTGCAATATTTGAAGCTTGTAGTCATGCAAACCTAGAATTGCGCAGCCATTTATCAGCACATTTGACGATGATGAAAACAGCAAATGAGACCCCAGCACTTTTTTTCAGTACAATATGATGAGCTTCTAATATAAAGGGCTCTCTCATGCAAAGATTTCAAGAGTTAAAATACAAGGAAAAGCAGCTGAAAATGCTCAGGTCTTTGGAGGGATCTTTCATTTGATAAGAACAATTCAAACTGCTTTTTAAAAGTAAAAGTCACAAGAATTTTGATTAGTACTAGAATGTGCATGTAACTTCTTTGACCATCTTGAATATTTGAGTTTGCAAACTAAGTCGTCACATACGTTTTTTTTCTGTATCAACGGCTTTAAAACCACACTATAGTTCTTATGCAGTGTGATCCTTATATCAGGCCCAATCAGCTGTAATTAAAGTGTAAAAATATTTGTGGGTGTGAAAGTCATGTCAGTACGTTGGCACGCATCAAGTTACTCACCTATTTTTTTTCCCCAGTTATGTCATTCTCCATGTACAGTCAATGGATTATGCTGGTCATGCTGTGTCATGTCAGGCTGAGACCCTGTTGCTTTCTAAACTTTGTGTCGAGGAAACCAAGCTTTCAGTATTGTAACTGAACTGTTCTTGTGTCAAGTCTTACAACAGAGCCCCGAACTGACACTAAGTCTTTTTTTTATAAGTCACTATAGACAGATCACAAATTTGCAAGGTTACATAAGTGTTATTGTGGATAGTTATACATTCGCACAAACCCCATTTCTTGTTTTAATGCCACATTTTAAAACTTGAAACTCTATCCATTCTAACAACTCTCAACATGTTTAAAACGCAAACATGAATCAGAAAGCACAGAAACTAGCCTTCAGCATGTTTAACCAGTAATAAACGGAATGACTGAATTACCCCACAGGCTCTGTGGCTCAGATGTTACCTCTTCAGTATCTGTAGGTAATGTCATGCACATGCCCTTATCAGTTCTCCGTCCAACGGATACAGAATCTATAGCTGGGCTGGAAAAGTGATAAGGAGATGTGAGTGACCACAGTACCAGAAAAGCATCTGTTTAATCTGTTAAACTATGACGAAGTACCTATTTCTCAGGACAAAAATGACTCCAGAGAGTGTTGAAAGTTTGTGTAGTTTTCAAGTCGCCGAAAATGAACCCCATGAACCTGGCATCCATTTCCTCAAAAGCCTGACCCTGAAGGTGGTGTTCCTGAGATCTGGAGCAGAAGATTTCTGATGTTTCACTCCCATTGTTGAGCCGTGGAGGAAGTCAGTCTGCCAAGGAAAAAAAGGCTCTCTGTCTTTCTTTACTTTGTCTGCCGGCTTCTCAGATCCTTACTCAGCAAAGGACTTGTTAAGTCTTAACCAGTCAAAGTGGGGTCCTGTAGCAGTGGCCCTTCACTGTTTGACTGCTGACAAACTTTTGAGGACACACCCCACTGATGAGTTTTATTTCACCGCAGCCCCGCCTGGCTCGGAGGATTTCTACGCTGCCATTGGTTCGTTTTCAGAACTTACCATACCTGCCCCCTGGCTCCTGAGGACCGGAGCCAAATAGTTCTTCCAGTTGTCAATCATGGTGGAGATCAGCCATTGGGATGAGAGAGACCAAACTTGGTGGGTGTGTTTCCCACAGGTGTGGCTGAGAAACACATTCCAATATCTACATACCTGTCAGCTCCTCTGGTATTCAGCTGCTCCTAGAAAGTGAGACCTCTGTTGACCACTGGCTCTCCCCTTTCCTCCTCCTGGGGCCCATGCAGAGGTAGAAGGAAATAGCTCTCATTTCAGTTGCACACATAAGCAATTTTATATCCATGCTGTTTGTCTACTCAATTCTTTCTGTAAGTGTGCCACTTCCTTTAATATTATGGGATCCCATACGATATGCCAATAGGAAAGAAAATGGCTTGGCTTATGCCTTGAAGGCTGTTTTCAGTATAAACACATGTGAGCAATATTTCACAAGTGGGTTTTCAGTGGAGAAACAATATGGTATATCAAGGCAGCTTTAGGTTCCTATGAACCAGAATATCCTGACATATACTTTGATATGTGGTGTCAGCTAGCACACAGGTGCACGCACTGGCATGCACTTCCCCCCCCAGCAAAGAACATCCTTTTGCTCCCTCTGGAGATCATAAAGTCTCACTGAGAATGTGTTTGGAGTGGAGATTTTTTGTTGTCTGCCCTTCTGGTATGCAGGTTCCTCTCATTCCATAATCAAGCTCTCTCTCCTGCACCTCCCTTGTGTCCCTCCATTTCTCCTTTCTCCGAGTTTTTCTTCCTCTATGAGACTACAGAGGTAAACCGTGTGGGCCTGAGGCAGGTGCAGGATTGCAGGTTTGTAGCATTTGAGGGCCTAAAGCAGAGCAGCGTATGCCGTGACAACCTTTGGACGAGTCTGTGCATGTGTTGAGCTAAATCAGAGCAGTTATTGTGGCTACGGTTTTCTGTGTCGCCAGTCATTATACTTAAAGAGAATCTGCAGATTTCTCATCATTGCACTGTTTGCTGTTTTTACCAAAATCCTTTAACCCAGGAACGACCCTGCAACCCACTTTGATGAAGATGATTTAATACATGGAAATATCAAAATCTCACAAAAAAGAGTTATAGTGATAATATCAATATATTTCCCCCCAAATTCTCATCTTTCTTTAAGTGATAAGGGAATTTTGTTTACTATAGAGCATGTGGTAAGCCATGTGCCAGCTGACTTCAGGGATTCCTGAGTTCACAGACATGACTTTCTATTCATACATACTGAAGTATGCTAATACAGTTAATTAAAAAAAAAACGAATCCACAGGTTAAACCTTTTACCACTTGTCATAAAAGCTGAAACCACCAACAGCTTAAATCAGCAAAAATACTATATGACACATATAATAATAATAATGCCCATTTTTTGGATTTTTTTTTTTCCTACGGTGTATTCCATAACTTATTTGCAGTGTAGGAGTTAGACCACAGACAACTTTAAATAAGACAATGTGCCCCATAGAAAAATGAAAGTATGCCTCATGTACTGCAGAGATTTTGGCACTGAAATTCTAGTGGAATGATGTGGAACGACAGTACTGTGAAATGTGCTTTAATTCAATAAAGAATGTATCATAAAGCTGTTTATGTTTTCATGGAGGTGTTCATTTGTCTCTCAAGGGTAGAAAATGCTGCTAACATGAACACCTTTGTTGCATAATACAATGTAGTTGAGTAATTGAATTTTAGGCTCTGGTTAAGGGCTGGACTGCATTATGTAGCGAGGCGTTTTTTTAAATTCTTTGTATTTATTTAATCCCTGTTCTTTGTTTGTAGTCCTGAAAACCCAGTGGCTTAGAAAGAATGCTCAAAATGATTCTTTAATCAACATGACACTTTATGATTTTTCCCAATTTTTAAGATTTTTTCACAAGCGTGACTTCAAAGTGATAAAACATTTCTAATGGTTAAATACAACTGACTTTTTTAATAAGCTCTTTGCTGGTAATGGGCATTGACAGTTGTTTTTACACAGCACCACCCTTCCAAATCCCAAATAAGCCAACTGGAATTTCTATTTTTGGAGTTTTATGGTAGATTCTTTATCAGAAATCTAACAGGACCTCTGGTGTTGAATTGACCTAAAACACATTTATGTGAAAGGTGAATATACTCTTTCAGTGACTGTTAATAAGTAAAAATACTCTTTGTTATTAAAAAATGTTTTTTGTAATAACAGTGGTACTTAGCAACTTAGTCCCAAAGCTATAAAATTAGAGAATCACAACAGCGTCAACTTAGTGTCAACTTTGTTGTGTGTTCTGTGTTAATTTACCATGTGCATTTTGTACTCACATGACCCTGTAGTACTGAAATTGCATTGTTAGCGTGACACTCATGGCTCTGCTTATATTTGTGGGACCAGACAAAAAGGGCATATCAGGATCAGGGGTGTCTGTAAGAATTCCAGGGTCCAGGCTAGCGGGAGGATTTTCAGAGGGTTGTGAGGGGTTGTTGGGCCCGGAGGCTGTGTCCTGTCACAGGGGATAACAGCATTGTTGAGTGAGCACATAGACAGGAAGGCAGGTGCTGAGTCAGCTGTCTGCCTGATTTAGCATACGCTGCGCTGCTCTGGATGTTTCAACGTACGATTCCCACCGGCTTCTCGAGTCAGGAGCTACAACCCCAACAAATCTCATCAAAAAAATCAAATATTGTTTAACATATTACACAAAAGACATCAGTTAAACAAACAAAAAAAAAGAAATATAAAACCAGGCAGTCTAAATTGTTCTAAAGTTAAAACGACTGGTAAAGTCAACTTTATCTATAGTATTTTGAAATCAATTGCATGTTCTGAACACGTGTTTTCTCTAAAAAATGTTTGAGGTGTCATAAAGGTTTAGTAAATATAAAACTGCTTTCAAATGTGTCGCTAAAAAGGGGAAAAAATTACTGGAAAAGCAAACTGTCTCACTTCCAAAATCTTTCGACTTTACTTAGTAGTATGGTATTCTTCCCCTCAGTGTTATGCAGCTGTTTTCTGCCTGATTTCACATCCTGCTTTTGATATTTTGTGATGTCTTAGCATACCATCAGGGGAGGAAGAGCTGCAGCCATCTCTGCTTGCATTGTTATCGATTATTTAGTTGACTTGCTCTTGCCAGTGTGAAAGTCTGGTGCTAAGCAAACAGGCGTCAACCTCTCTTTATCCAGTTCCGGGATGTTGTGGGAACATCTGAAAACCAGGGCCACTCATGTGGACCAGAGGAGATCTGCTAAAACATCTTCTGTCCCTCACTGGGATTAGAGGGCACAGATTCCTGGCCCCTCTGCTCCCACCAGCGCGCTTATCACTGTTCTCTTATGCTTGCAGATGTGTATCCATAAAATCAGAGGAAAATATGTAAATAATGAACCAGTACCGTATAGATGAAATTCATGATAGTAGGGTCAAGATAGATATCCAAATCTGTTGCACGTCTTTTTAAAAATACACTAATCTAATGTAAGTCTCTTGGGTCACTACAACAATGCTTGTGCTTAAAAGTAGCTTCTGTGCTTTGACAACACTATTATAAATTACATAGACAGAAGGTGAAACCTCAGCACTCATATTTTGGAAGTTTTATTTTATGACCTTAAACTAACAACAAATATTTGAGTATTCAAAAACTGTTAATTTGGAAAAATGGCTACCAAAAACAAACTTGTGCACTGTAAACATTTAAATTAATATCTAGCCACACAAGATCATTTCCTTTGGCTTCAGAACTCTGTCTGCATCAGCCATGAAATGTCATCCATGTATCACACACAATCTTAGCCCTGGCCAGGGAGTGAGGAGAAGTACCCCCTAGTGTGTAAAATCACGCCCTGGATGGACTCCAGTCAGTGGAATGTCCCTGCATGATTCCTCCGGCAATGCAGAAGGTTTTCTGTTACACACCTTCTTCCACCAGATTGAAACAAACAAACAACCAGACTATTTATCCTGAAATTCTAAACTCTGTGTAACTGTTTCTGTTAAGTTTAGATCATATGGCTTAAATTAATTATTTTGATGAGCTCTTTTGTACAACCTGTTTATGAAGGAATAGGTCTGTTTTTTTTTTCCACAGCAAGAAAGGCATAGGTGCGTTTTATTAACCAGTGATGGCTAAATTCCATTTTGCTGTTTTGTCTTTTGTACCCTTCTTTCGAGTTATTGTTACTCAGCCAGTGTTTGCAGGTCTGAGGGTCTTCCTGCATTATTCTGTTATTAATCAAAATACCCATAACAGTTTATTTAAAAATCCTCAACAGATGTTTATTTTATTCCAATTTTGAACAATACAGACTACATATATGGTTAAAATTACAAAATTACCTCTGTTGAGACCCTAACAAAGATATTGCTGTAAAAAAAAACATGTTTAGTTTGAAGAAAAGAAGCATGGTTTCTGATGACTATTGATATTCACTTGTTTGAAATTTGCAATTTATGTTAACAATTCAGAGCCATTTAACAAATGCCCTATTTGTGCTAACTTGATGTCCTCACATTATGGCCCTGGTTGCATCACATTGGCAGCGATGTGGGGTGGCTCATTCCTTGGGCAAGATGGCCAATCAGTTTCACCGTTTTTTGACATCAGTTGATGTCCATATTTCTCCAGTTACTGGCTGGCAACTGATGGCCTTGTTTTGGAATGACTGATGGTCATCTTTGTCTTCAAATTCATTCGGATTCTGAATTGACTGTGGTGCCCGGTTGAGCAGGTGACCCATGCACTGAAGGTTAGCATCCCCACTGCAGGGCCTGGCTCTGCCCGACCACTTCCCTCTCACTGTCTCCCACCCTCCTGCCTAATGTTTGCCCTTTTTTTTTTTTTTTTTAAATCAAATATAGACAAAAAGCTTCAGGTCAGCTCCTCTTCATCATCTTCCAAATCTTTCATCTCAGAGAATATTTTTGGCATCTTGACTGATAAGCAGCCAAACACGCGAAGCTATAAATTTGTTATATCCCACCTACAATTTGCTGCTTAGATAGAGTGTGAGAACCTATAGAGGCTTCCTACAAGGTAAAGGGTAGAACGTGCATGGAGGGAGGTTACAGTGTGAAGATGGGCTATTTATTATACTTGCTCACAGAAAATGAGACAAAGAAAAGAGTCATATCTTAAGAAATCCTAATAAACATACAACAGTACGTAAGGGGTAAAAGACGGTGTTTTTACAAATCACGTAAAATATATATATTTTTTTGATTAACCTAAGTTTACAGTTCTTTTCTTTTTTCAGCTTATTTGCATTTTAGTATTTGTAAGTATTTACAAATTTCATTTTGATGTTATTATTATCATTTTTTGGCCTGGTTTCATTTTGTTGTGTTTGCTGTGTTTTGTTTTGTGTTGTTGAAAAACTGATAAATTTAATACATTAAAAAAATTATGTAAAAGAGTGCTACACAAACACTTGACACATCTGTCATGAAAAAAGGTCATTTGTTAGTTACAAATGTCTGAAAACTTTAGCCATTTAAAAAACATATATATATATTTTTTGTATGTGACTATTCTATATTTTCATATATGATGTAACTCAGTACAAAGCATAGACCACAATACAATATAGTTCAGAGTAAAACTTTTGTCTTCACAGTAGGAGTTTTGCCTTGTAGTTTCCATTACAAGAAAAACTCTAAATGATAAGATTTCTTCTAATAACTTTTGGCAGTCATCGCAACTTTTACTGAGGATGTCGGGGGTCAAATATCTTTCCCGCCAACATCAAACGCTGAAGGACAGGAGCATACCTGGACTCGCCATCGGGCATGCCTGACATTTGCCTGGTGGGCCGATGGTGATTTTTCGTTTTTATGGGCAGATGTTTTTTTTGTAACGGTATAAACAATGAAAGGTGGTGGATTGGCCAGATGCTGGCAGATGTGTAAAAAATAATGTAATTGTTTGGTGGTGTCTATGGTGGAGTTTCCACAGATTTAGTAACATTAGAAAGTGGTGGAGGCCAGCAGGTGGATGAGGGAAAGGGGAGGCAGGAGGAGGAGAGACCCGAGGTGGAGAAAATATTACGCGTTCCGTACTGAGGTGAAAAGGAACGTGTTTTGTCCTGTGCTTCAGCTAGAATGACCCCCC
>VUQG01045654.1:0-25299 GCA_015106755.1 Etia nguti
CTAACCCCATGTTTGCCTACTGGTGGTGGTCAGAGGGCCCGGTGGCGCCAGTGTCCGGCAGCCTCGCCTCTGTCAGTGCGCCCCAGGGCAGCTGTGGCTACAATGTAGCTCGCCATCACCAGTGTGTGAATGTCTGAATGTAGTGTAAAGCGCTTTGGGGTCCTTAGGGACTAAGTAAAGCGCTATACAAATACAGGCCATTTACCATCGCTAGCAAAACAGCTACGTTAGCATAACATTAGCACAGTGAAGCTGGAGGATGAACGCTAGCTTTTTTCCACTCGATAAACGTTAACGTGAGGGTTCCTGATGGTTAGGGACAAATGCAACCGCATGGCAGGATGCAATAAACGGACCAAACTTCAGTCAGGAGAACAACTGAGATAATCCATCCACAATATGAGGTTAGTCATTAATATACTGCAACCTCATGGGAATAGAGCGGCTGCGAGAGAATTTAGCATTAATGAATCAATGGTACGGAAGTGGAGGAAGCGCAGTTTTTGGCTTTCCCCATATTCCAAAAGTGCTTCGTCTCTTTGCTATTACTGTCGCCCGGCATAATTTGCAGATGATGTTGTTTGCAGCCGCTGCAATGCTTTCGACCAAAACAGGCGCAGCTTGATGATGACACCATCAACATGCGCTATGGCGGTATAGTCAAAATCTCTACTGTTGGCCAAATTTGTATCGTTTCTACCGTATACCGTTTATACCGCCCACCCCTACTCAGGAGTCTTGCTTTTATATAGGAATATAACCAGAATACAACAAGTTGGCAGCTAGTTGAGTTAAGTCTCATGTTACACAAGAGACTCATCACATATGAGTTATATTCAGTGGTCCAGACTGATACAGATTGGCAAACGTTGGCAATCTGTCTGCATTTGTAAATTAGAGGGGACTTCTTTGCAAACCTTCACCAAGCTGTCTCAGTCTGTGATTGTTTGGAGACTGGTTGCCTCCTACCATGTGAGTTGTGCAGTTGCTATGCAATCGAATGTAATTACCCAGCAGTTGAGAGTTTGCATGCTGAACCTCTGGGTAACTAGTTAGTCACCATAACTACTTGCAATCTTGCAAAATGTTTTCCTAATGACAGAGCCATTAGGCATTTAATTTACATGTTGTTGGGGGGTTTTTTTGGGGGGGGGGTGTTTTTTTGAGGACCAGCTGGTTGTTAAAGTCAAAAGTTTAGTAACTAGGGTTGTGAAATGCCTCAGTCCACAGGTGTCGAACTCCAGGCCTCCAGGGCCGGTTTCCTGCAGGTTTTAGATGTGTCCTTGATCCAACACAGCTGATCTAAATGGCTAAATTACCTCCTCAACTTGTCTTGAGGTTCTCCAGAGGCCTGGTAATGAACTAATCATTTGATTCAGGTGTGCTGACCCAGGGTGTTATCTAAAACCTGCAGGACACCGGCCCTTGAGGCCTGGAGTTCGACACCCCTGCCTTAGTCTGTCGTTTGTCGATTGTACCTACATATTTAGGTTATGGGATGACTCCTTACTAAACCTCTGCATCATCTGTACGTCTTGTTTTTTGTAATTATAATCAACCCTACCCAAACCTACAAACTGTCCTGTGAAGAACTAAAAAGAAGTCAAAATGTCTAAAGCCATTCCTAACTGAAAATGAGATGGAGGATGATAGAGTATATGCTGTGGGACATTTATCAAATTTGAGAGGTTTTCTAAGCCAGTTTATTAGGATGTTATGTAAATTTAAGTACACATTTTGTCTTTTTTTTTTTTTTTAATTCAGTATTTACAAGAGTACCGAAAACAAGCACCACATTATTATTACTGTCTATTGTTTCTTAAATTGTAGAAAATGTACTATATTATGATGTAGATTACTGAGATATGAAATTACGTTCACATGCCAACTAGACACCCACACCTAGTCCCCACAAAGACGGAAGAAAAAAGCCTGCATGCGCTAAAGCATTACATGTTTACCAGTAAACACAATCAGTGTGGAGTGCGGGGACTAATGAGGCTGCAGCAGAGGCCTGCGGGCAGACAGTAACCCAATCTGAGACATGGAGGAAGAGAGAGTGATGGTGGAAAAGAGCGAGCAAAGACAATAAGTTGGAAGCGCTGTGTTGATTTGAAAAAACAGAAAGATGAGCCTCTGAGCCCCCTGAGGTAACAGACACCAGGCTTTGTCTCCTTCTATAAATATCATTTCTCATTTCTCCCTGCCTTTCCCTTTCTCCCACTCCTTTTCTTTGTCTGTTCTTTTGCTCTTCGTCTGCATCCTCTTGGTGTCTTGTCTACCTGTCCTTTTCATTTTTTTTCTCTTTGCTGGTTCTCTTCTTCCTCATCCCACCCTACCACTCTTTCTTCTCTCCCTGGTTACATAATTTATCTACGATAGTGTCAGGTGTTGAAGCTGGGTACTTTGATATACACTGAAACAAGTGTGTTTTGGGTTTGGAGTGTGAATCCTATTTAGTCTAGTCTAATAAATGAGCTGCTCTAATGAAAATCAAGGTTTTTGGCCTTGTCAAAATAAGAAGTAGTAAATGCATTTGAACTTCAGTGTATCAGTGATAATCTCAAAAACAGGGAGTATTGCAGTTAGGATTTCATATTTGATAAATCTAGAAATCAGTCGTGCTAGTGATCGGGAACGAGCTTTATATAACAATGTATTTTAACAGCGTTATTATTATTAGATGTTTGATAGATTAGTTTGATCGGTTATCATTTAATCTTGTTATCATGTGGTCAGTTTTGCAGCATTTGACCTTATCTGAGCGGAGTATAGCCCTGTACACGTCTATGAGCAGTCGCATCTTCAATAAAGACTAGTGATTCCACCATGTTTGACAGATGATGTGCTGTGCTTTGGATCAAGACCTGTTTTTCTCCTCCTTCATACTTTTCGGTTCCCATCATTCTGGTACATCTTGATCTTGGTTTCATCTGTTGAAAGAATTTTTTCAGAGCTCTTCACCCTCTTTTACATGATTCCTAGTGATATTTAATCTGCTGTCCTTGTTCATGAGTGTAACCAATGGATTGCACTTTGTAACCCCTCTGAATTTCTAGTCATGTAGACGTCTCTTTATTGTGGACCTTAATACTCCTGGAGACTGTTCTTGACTTGGCTAGCTCTTGTTAAGGGGTTTTCTTAACCAAGGAAAGAATTCGCAGTCATCCCCTATAGTTGTCTTCTATGGGCTTTAAGGCCTTTTTATGTTGGTGTTCTGATCAGTGAACATCTAATTTTTAAGATATGTGCCATATTCATAGGTTTATTTTGTTTTTTCAGTATAATGATGGCCTCTTTCACATGCAGCAGCATCTCTTTGGGTGTCATAGAGTGGTGAAAAAACAACCAAACACAAGTTCAAGACTTGGAATCAACTTGAGACGTTTTATGTGCTTAATTTGTGATGGAATAATCAAGGCTTATTAGTGTTTGTCAGCGCCCTAATATTACACCCTGCTATTTCGTGACATAAAGTAGTTTTCTAAAGCTCGGTATAATGTTGAACCATATGGGGGGAAAAAAAGCAAAAATGATACCTGATTTAAATTTGTCTAATCATCCCTTCAGGGTCGTCTCCTTGTCCACCTCTGGACTGCATTAGTGCTCCTTAAAAGTCCATTTCTGACTATTTGCAGCAAATTGAACATAGACCTGAAAATGCATCAGACATGAAGTTCTTTGTCAAAATGACCCGCTTTCACGTCGAGGACCATTACTGGCAATGAGAGCTGGGTCCCCAGCTACAGACAAAAGGCAAAAGAGCAGTTTTCAGAGGAAGAATCTGCATATTTCAAGGCCAAAGGTGTAAGGAGCGCATTTATTTATTTTTCTGGTTTGATTTGTGAGCCGTGAACCATAAATCTGTTACCCAGATTTGGATTGTTAACACAATCCAAATCATGGCGAATTCCAATTCAGTTAATTGAAGTATGGGGGTGCCGGGGGATTTTGGCCACAACAAATCCAAATCTTTGCTTATCTCTGCTCCGTTTGCCTGGTTTACCTCCCTGGAATGTTTTCCTTTTCTTTAAACAACATTTGAAGTTAAAAGACAAAGACAGAGCAAGGAGGGATGCAATGCTTCAATAACAGATTCTCCTATCCTTGGAGCTTATTAAACTGAAATGAGTACTAGAACTCACTAACAGAAGATGCCAAACGCTGGATCCACAGAAATACAGGAGGATGCAGATTGATTATCAGTTTATTATGTAGCCTGTTCCTATTTAAAATGATGTGAACAAACTGAACTTTACAACCTTTGAAAGTAGATCTTTTGATTTGGAATAGAGTTGCATTAAACTAGCTAAGATTAGTTTAAATAGCGACCTATCCCTAATGTACTGATAAGGGGTATTTTATATTCCTCAAAGTAAAGAAAATCACCTGTGCCAGAAAGCTCTCCTTCCTTTCATCCACTCCCCCCAGACACACACACAAACACACAAGCGCGCGCTTGCTGAATATCTCTACTTATAGTTAGACTCGAGGCAACTGACATTACTGGCATCGCATGGTTCACTCGCCGGTGCAGCTGCTTTTTCAGAGCTCACGCTGTTCAGTCCTTGGGTCTCGCTTGGGTCTGCCTCTTACACCCCTCCCTCTTTCTCTTTCTCTCTCGCTCACTCACCAGTTGCCCCTCTCGCCTCCTCCCCTGTCCTCTCGCTGAGCTCTTCCAGAGGATGACTTCACGCTCTGGAAGAGGGCAGCGGCGGAGAGGACTAATGATGGCTATGCTACGTTAGCATCTGAGATCTCTTCCCAGCAGCGCGGCTTACGACAAAACAGACACCACAGCTGTAGGGAAGAGAAGGGAGGAGGAGCGGGGAGAAGGGGCGATAAAGAATTTAGGGGGAAAAGGAGCGAGAAGGAGAGATTTGAGAGCAGGAGGAGGAAGCACCAGTAAAAGGAGAGGGAGGTTGAAAGTTTGATTGCCTCAGCGATGGGGCCATGTGTTGGTTTAAGAGTGTGGAGTTGATGAAGGAGCTCTCTCTCTCTGGATTTAAGAGGATGACAGTTGAGGAGACCGGAGAAGAAGAAGAAAAAGGAAAAGAGCCCGGACCGGCTGAGAAGACAGCCACAGCGCACAGGAAGAAGGAATTTGAGCTCCAGACGTGCGCATAGTGGAAACACATGTTGCTGAGAGGCTGTGATGACTTTCAGAGCTTATTGCTGCTGCTGCTGCTTTGCGTACACTTGCCTGTCTGCATGCACAGTCAAATCCAACAATGCTTTTTCTCTTGCTGAAGTGTGACCTTAAACAACAAACCAACCCTCGAGTCCCACTACTGAACGGAAGCTCACAACTGACATGAGACAGAATCGAGCAGTTTAGTTTTTGTTTTTTTCTCCCCCATCAGAAGTCTGTTTCTTCCTCTGCTGTTTTGATTGAGGCTGCTCGGCCATTGTTTGTTTGAGACCTGGGTCACAGTGACAGATCAAAATCAATTCGCCATTTCACGACGCCTCAGTGTGCTGTGTAGTGGGGTTACACCAGTGAGTATAAATCCTGCAGGGTATCAGCTGGTATGGGGTTTTTTTCCGCAGGTGGTGACAGGAGGATGAGCCAGGTTCACCTTTTCATTCTTGACCTGGGACATTTCTATTTCAAAGTGGTATTCGTTACAGTGCAGTTTAATTTTTAAGCATCAATTGAAATAAAAATTACAAAAATTCAAAATTATGAAAATGCAGAATGCCAGGGGCAGTGTTTAAATATGAGATAACAGTCACACATTAGATATTATTTCAAAAATATAAAATGGTCAATCAGGAGACAAGAAGTGGAAGTGTGTGCAGGAATTAAGAAGAATGTATTTTAAAGGCGTATATATTAATCCTACTGGTTGTACTTCAGTTTGTTTTTGTTTTTTTTTTATAACTGCACAGTAGCATAAAAAATTGAAGATAACGAATCAAACTTTTTTTTTGTAGAATTTTAATCATTGAACTTCTGATGGGTAGGACATATTGTGAATAGTGCTGTCATAAAAAATAGGGAAGAAAATGGTCCATAGGGGACATGAGTATTCATGAAACGTGGGTGCTGCTATCAAAGCTAATCTTGGCCATTTATGAGATTAGTTCAGATCATTATATTTACAGGTCACTTGGTTGTGCCACAATATATCTTCCATGGCATGGTTGGTTATGTTTGTTACTAGGCACGAACTAAATTTTACTGGTCAGACTTATCGTTGGCTTTTGTTCTTGAACCTGCCAGAAAAATCTGACGATGAACTATTTTATTTAGCAAATTAAAGGTTTCTAATTTAAATAAATTATATTGTTGAAATTTAAATGACAAATAATTTCACATTCAGTACGGTAATTTGTAATTAGAATATTATTCCTAAGTTTAAAAAAAATAATTAAAAATTAGACTAATAGGTTTTGCCAACCCCAGGGTCAAGTGTGTTTAAGCACTGCTTAAGATTGTTATTCTCTAGGTTATCCTAATATTTGATCACGTGTATAGTCCAAAAGAAACTTTTTTTTGTCTTTTGACTGATGAAGACTGATGAAAAAGAAAATCTTTTCTTCTTCACTAAATTGCTAAAGCTGACAGATGGTGTTCAGCAGTTTTCCATACTTTTGCCGTATAGCAGTACTTCATTATCCAGAGCACTCACTGCTTCATACTGGACTGATTATTGTAGAGGTTCTGTCCTTTTGATGCAAAGGCTCTGCTTTTCTACTTCAACAACAACGATAAAAATAAATTCTCCCCCCTCCTCTTGCTCAGGTACACAGGAAGATTCGAGAGGACTCTGACATGGCCCAGGATTCCCTTCAGTGCCTGGCCCAGCTGGCCTCCATGCACGGGCCTGTATTCCCAGATGAGAACGCCCAGATCTCTTACCTGGCCCACCTGATGGAGGGGCTGCTCAGTATGATCAATGGGTGAGTGACTATAATAGTTACTGCAGTAGTTTTAGTTTACGTGCTTATGTTGAGGTAATCTGTTTGAATGTCCTTTGAAGAGTGTCATTGAAGTCGAATTTTGGCACAGGTATGGAGACATGTACCAAAAGTAGATACCAAATAGAATTCTTGTTATTGAGAAACCTTGACACTGGTCAGATGTTTTGGCCATATTAGTAGGATTGTATTGTCCGCCAGTCGACGAGCTGAATGTCATTGATTGGTTTATAACCTAAATCCTTCACAACAATATGACAGCCAGCCAAGTAAAGGTCAGTTTTTTCTGCCAGTGCCATCAGCCTTATCTGTGCTTTGCATTTTGTTTTGGTTATTCAGAAAGTGTTAGCTTGCTTGCTTGCTAATCTGCTCCACATGGTGATTATTGTACCTGCTAAGATGTTAGCTTTTCCATTTAAAACACATTAGATTTTGCAAAGTATGCACTCTTTTCAATTATCCACTCTAACTTGCTAATCAGGTGCTGCAGGCTGCTGAATGTAAACCACATTAAGTTGTGCCAGTTTCTATGGTGACCACTCTTTCCGCATTAAATTTTAAGCGTAGAGGGTTGTTATCAATAATAAGTTTTGTGTTGTGTGATTCATGTTAAAATAGCTCTCCCATGGATCGTAGGGTTAGTGCAGCTCGTGCTCAGTGTGTATTAAATGAGTTTTCCTTTTGTTATAGAATTCCTATTGTGCACATGCATTTCCAAAAATATGTAAACATTAATTTAAAAAAAACAAAAAACATTAAAAGCATTCAAATCATCTAAGGGCTAATTATTGAGCTTACAAATGATCTGTAAGGCTCGCTCCATTAATGAAGTGTGCCTTCAGTGTAAAAGCTATTTACCTTTGTCTACATCAGTCACACAGATGGTTAAGCAGATAAACCAGGAGACAACTGAGAAGAGCATTGTATAACAAAGGCTGAAACTGCACTCTGCACATTTAAGTTTAATACTTTATCTAAAATGCGTTCATTTCAGCTGCATACATCACATTATGCACAAAACTGTAGTAGCAAGCACTGTTGTCATTACTTTATCCTTGGTGACAGCTGTTTATCTCCCACCAGTATCTCAAGGTTGTCATGTTTCTTAAATTTAGAGACTCAACAAGTGATGGAGGCCAACGTCAGCAGAAGCGTGACTCACACTGTACCATTTGTGCTTTATTTACAGGAAGTAATTGCTTGTTGAGTCTCTGTTTTAACAGCCTCTGATTCTAGCATCTGCACGCTCTGCAGGAAACTGGCTTCCAGTTCAGTGACAAATGGAGCAAACTAGTAAATTTATGTTTCTCAGATTCCTCTTAAACTAGATTTATGTCGAAGTGGATTAAATTATCCCTTTATTCTTCTCACGGAGACATTTTTTTTAACCAAAGAAGACAAAAACTGACATTAGCGAGCTCTCAAACACTGGAAAATACCGGGTATGGGTGTGTTTTTTGTATCAGTTTTATAGTCTTCCTCTAATCTAATACAGAACTGCCTGACCCTGTAATAAAACTGATGTGGTTTGCTTCCCTATTCCAGCTGGGCAGCTCGTGTTGAAACCCTTTTAGCATCTCTCTCTCCCTACAATTTAAAACCTTTTGTTTTTATTTGAATAACCTGGTCTTTCAAAGAATAACCTGCATGTTAGCAACTATGTTAGTATGTTAGTAACTGTGGATCCCTTGATTCTTACTAATTATAAGCAAACAACAACAAGACGGTGTTTTCAAGAGCCTTTACATAAATCACATCAGACCATATGAACTGTAAGAAGATAACGTCTGCTGTCGTAGATGTTATTATATGTATTACATGCGACTATTTTTAGTGATTTTGCAAATCGTTTCAATCGGATTGCCTGCGTTATCTGTATTTTTAAATTAAATTAACCAATCCAACCCATCCACATGAGACAGTGAAGTCAAAATATGAACAGATGACTAAAACAAAAAGGAGAAATCATGTAAAAGTGTAAGCAAAAAGGAAAATAAGCCTAATTTTTTTTACAGCACCTTTCTCAATCAAATGTTATGATATGAATGATAGTATTAACTGTCCATAGCATAGAGGTGAGATAACGCAGCTTTTGTTTTAAGGTTTTTGGTCAGCCGCAGACCAGCATCTTATTCTGTAATCGAAATGTGTTTTCTACTGCTAATAATGTGAAAGCTGGAGGTAGCATTTGCTGTGTTGGCTATGTCACAGGTACTGTGTCTTCATTACTTGTAAAGAAAGAGATGCACCAGAATATTACGTGGCTTCCACGACACTAAACTGAGTGTTCCAGCGTTCAGCTCATTTTATACTGCTAAAATCCATTTACTGAGCGGTGTAGTTCTGGGGAAATCAGTGCAGCCTATACATGTTTTTCATTCCTGGAGCTCAGCTCAAAGCCAGTGCTTGCCTCAGTGCTTCACATTTTTTCAGCCTTTTTACTACAGTTGTTTCCAGCCACATCCTATAGGGTTGTAATTTTGGTTGAGTCATGACTCCGTAACCAGAGCTTCCAGTCAGAGGTAATGCAACGCTTGCCTTGTGACATTCTCTAACAAAATAATTTGGGAGTCTGGTTTCAAGGATTTATTACCAGAGTAACCTGCAAGTGTATATGTCTACCTTTGGATAAGACCACATCTAACAAAAAAAAGCCCTCTTTAATCTCCAAGCAGAGACCAATGTATATGTGAGCAGATTCTAATTTATGCTGTATTCCTTGGCTGACACTATTCCGCTGTCACAATGAATTGTGCTGGCAGGTGTGTGGAAACCAAAGCGCTTCCTCTGTCTGGGGTTCCTGTTTTGGAACCTGCTTGTTAGCAGAGCTCCTGTGAAGGTGTAGAGCTTGCGATCTTGTGGTGAATAGTGCGACAAGCCGTGTGAACATGAGGCTTTTCTCGCAGGTGCCTTCTCCGAGGCTATTGATTGTCTCTGCATCTGGGTTCAGCCAATCAGTGTGTTGTGGGATCGAGATTACTGCTCCGTTTTTTAGCAGCAGGGTGGGATGAGAGTTGCTGGTTAAGAAGCTGAAGCTGTGTTTCAGACTGAAACCACTGGCAGTCTGAGCCGTGTCCCAGTATAAATTAAGTGTTGTTTTGTTGGTTTTACTTCTTCAGCTAATATTAATGTAATCAGTCTATAAAATGACAGAGAACCAAACCGAAAAAATCATCTCAGAAAATGTCATTAAGTCCGAGGTGTTGTCTTCAAATGCCTTGTTCGCCTCAGATCTGTAGAATTCAGTTGATTTTGATTAAAAATGCAAAAAAGAAAACCCACACACTGGAACAACCTGGAAATCTTTTTTTTTCCTAGAAAAAATACATTTGTAGTTGATTAACAGATTGTTTTCAATAGATCTGTACTACAGGAGAACCGCTGTTACACACTGCTGAGTGCGTAACACAGGTGCTTGACATGCTACGTTACTTCCTGTGTTTTGGATCAGTTCGTATACTTTCATTGCAGATTATATTTTTTTAAAAATGATAAAATATGTATCTTTCACCTACAACAGTGACCTTCACAAGTATTTCTTTTCCTCTTTGGCATTGCTAGCACAGGATTTCGTCATCTTCTCTGCAACAAAAGCCGATGAACCCAACGATCACTGCAGATAATTCACCTTCTGATTCATCTTTTTTCTCGCTAAGTTAGCATCCTGGCTGGTTTAACCTTGGATTTCGACCTTCCACCTTAATCAGACTGTTTTTATTGAGAGCCGTATCCATAAACTGCAGCATTTAGAAAATGTTTCCAGTCAAGCCTTTTTCTAACAGCATTTTTAATGATTTCTAATTGGATTTTCTTAACAAATTCACTTCTGTGAAACTGAAGGCACTTAAAAAAAATTATACCTATGTTATAATAAAAAGAAAAACTGTCAAGTGGAAGAATGAAGTTCCACAGCTATTAAAGGACACATCTGATTAAACTGTGATAGTCCTATAAATTCAAATATTCTTGACTTATTTCTGTTCTTAAATTTGAATAGGATATTAAATATTTTAATAGGATATTTCTCTAGTAAATTTCAAGTACTCTAGCTGTTCTCTAGGAAAATCAAAGATATTAGAGATCGAGAGGTTTTTATAATTAGCATAGTTTAGTTTTTATGGGTAATATGTCTCATCAGAATTTTAGCATTGCAACTGCAACATCTTTCATCTTTAGGTCAGCGATGCTTAACCTACTCTCTCTGAAAACCCTAAAATGTCTGCAGCCTGATTGCCCAATTCAAATCTGTTTGAGAAGGTTAAATGTTTGAAGCATCGTATTTACCGCTTCAATGAAGATGGGACCCGTTTTCGTGTTGTAGCGAGCGTTGATGAGAAATTTAAGTTATTTCAAACTATTACTGAGCCCTTTGTGAGAAATAATTTTGAGCCAGATTTTGACTTTTTTTAAACAAAATGATTGAAGGTTTCATATTTTATAATCCGTTGATGAAATTTCCAGAATAAAAATAATTTCTGAGTTGTAGCGGCCTTCAGAATGTCGATGAGCTTCAGGAAGGGTTTCAGGTTTGTCATTCTGCCAGCCGGGACTGTTTTAATTCTCTTCTTTCCAATGAAGTACAGTGTGGTTCAGAGTGCAGCTGCTTTTAACAATAAGAGGATAAAGAAGGCAAGAGATTTGAACCAGGTACTTCTATTTTTAGGGTTTCTGCCTCTCTTCCAGGACTTTTTAGAATATAATTAAAGATTTTATGTCTTAGTAAAAAATCTGATACGTTTAGACCTTGACCTCGATTTGACTTGCTTTGGCTACAAAACGGTGGAATCACTCCAAGCCCTGTACTCCTTTTTAAAAACTACACCTTTCATTGGTTGTAAGCACTATTCTGAATTCCTTTTATGTTTTAGTTTATTTGATTTTTTTAACTGTAATTGCTGGTTTGAGTTTCTGTGCAAATTGCATCACAAGTGTTTCACATCACTATGACAGAACAAATGCTGTACTGATAGAGTTTATTCAGTTATAAAAGACTTTTAATACCCAACTCTGTCAATCAAATACACTTTTGTTTTGGGTTTTTTTTTTAAGACATTGTTTTTATATTTCAGGTATTCAAATATTAATCAATGTGAATAAATGGTAAAAATGGCCTGTATTTGTATAGCGCTTTACTTAGTCCCTAAGGACCCCAAAGCGCTTTACACTACATTCAGACATTCACACACTGGTGATGGCGAGCTACATTGTAGCCACAGCTGCCCTGGGGCGCACTGACAGAGGCGAGGCTGCCGGACACTGGCGCCACCGGGCCCTCTGACCACCACCAGTAGGCAAACATGGGGTTAGTATCTTGCCCAAGGATATTTGGCATGTAGACTGGAGCAACCTGGGATCGAACCACCGACCTTTAACCACCTGAGGTTAACTCGCCTCAGTCAGCATTTGTGTTTCACTGAGTTTCAGCTGATCATTTTTTAGTTTTTAGCCCAAACAAGCTTAAAATCAATTCATACAAAAAAAACATATTTACGTGGTTACATTTATTCTACATTTATACTGAATATTACTTTAGTTTGGTGGTAATTTTAGTAATCAAGCTTGCACTCTGTGTTTGCGTTAACCATTTATAGAAGTTGTCATATAAAAAAGCATTTTAACACAGTAATGTTTTAATTGGGATATTTGCATCAAAGTGATATATACGTTTCTGAAAAAGTATAATAGAAATCTTTTCTATGTATTTGTGGGTGTATATGAGGTCACTGTGGTTCTGATGTGAATTAAATTGGAGCACTTGTATATGCAGATCAGACACATAATGCACACACATGCTCGCTGTTGAACCACGTGACCAAGTGAGGAGGGGTCTCTATCTTTTTTCTTTTTTTTTTCCTCCTCTCAGCAACTCTCACTCACTGTAATGACCTATTCTTGGAGCTTTTTTCCAGTTGCCTCATCGGAAAACCATGTGGAGAGGGACGGCCGAGCTACAGTGATTGAACGGTTCTGCTCGCAATTTAAGTCCATCGGATAGGGCTTAGCTAGGCTCTCTAACAATGTTACTCTCTGAGTTGGTCTGAGTGTGGAGAGGTGCATCAGCTCAAAAGCAGAGGCAACACAAGGAAGGTGCAAATACATTAAAAGAAATCTTCAGGGTGGTTTGGAGTGGTGCTGTGGCTTTTCATTATAGTTTAATTGGACATTTTTTACACTGGGTAAGCAGCAGCTTATAAAATGGTATAAAGGGCCCAACACACATGTTGGTAGCAAGCCAAGCATGTCTGTACACTGTAAAGTTTATGAGGGTCTAATGTCCTGCTCACTACTTGATTTGGTTGAGATATAATTATGAAATATTATCAGTATATTTAAAAAACTCTTAACATCAGTACAGCTAGTTTGTTTTTTTTTATAAAAAGCCTTCATGCTCACAATTGACATGAGGATGGTTTTTTTATAACGTTTAAGAAGACACTGTATATAAAATTCCCTCTGCAGTTTACCTAAATTATTATTGTTATTATTATTAAGTAGAGACGTATTGCTTTTAAGTAGGAAGCTTGCACGTATTTTTGGAGAAACCGTTCCAGCCTGGTTTCCTTTATTTAGATTCTTTTTGTCATCAATTATGTTGTTCATGTGGAGCTTTTTCTTTTTCATAACACTTATATATAAAAGATGGGACATATTTCAAAGTTGGATAAGTGGCCAGCCATAAGTTTCAGTATTCTTGACTCACAATAAAATTTTAAAGTCCTTTTTTTTTCTTTTTTTTTTTTGACAACCTGTTTAAATCTGATATTACCACTTGTCCTTTTTCTCCATACTTTTAACTGATTTAAAACCATTCAAATCTCATTTTCGGAATTCAGCATGTGAGCAAAGTATGATTTTCAGTGTGTCCAGACGTGTCACGTCATGCTTCACAGTGCGATCTGATGACAAAATGCTCTTTGAAATTGAATTCTTGCAGCATGCGTGGTGGTGTTTGATGCTGAAACACTATAAAAATAACCTCCGATGCAGCTGTGGAAAACAGCTCAGGGGTCAAGTTGCCCACGAGTTTTGGTTAAGGATCAACTTTCATGTCTGTTTCCAAACCTCCGTCACCAGCAGGGAAACTCGGAAAGTGACCCCCAGTTCGGCCTCAGCCTCACCCTGTGGAGTGGAAACTGGCTTTTCTTGGGCCAAAGCACTGATTTTAACTGAAAATTAAACAGCTGCTTTTTGAAGGTGTTTGAAATGTGCGTCACGTTTACTTTCAATTATTTTCTGCTGTTGAGCGCAATACTGCTGGTATTCCCACAGCAGATATTGTAAACCTTGATTTATGGTTTTAAAGATGAATCTGCTGCATATTTGTAGCTCTGTTAGCTCATTAAGTTTGTTATCCTCATTCCCAGGATTGAGATCGAGGACTCGGAGGCGGTCGGCATCTCTAATATCATCTCCAATCTGATCACCATGTTCCCACGGAGTATTTTAACGGCACTGCCCAGCGACCTCTTTACCTCCTTCATCAACTGCCTCACGCTGCTCACCTGCTCGTTTGGACGCAGCGCCGCCCTAGAGGAAGTGGTGAGTTTCGACCCCTCTTCATCAAATCCACTTCTCAGAGAAAGAAAATCCCTTAGGTGTTAGAGTTCACTTTGCTATAATAAGTGTTCACAGGCCTTCCAATTTTTTGCTTTAAATTACTTTATATACTTTATAATACATTTCAGCTGGATAAGGATGACATGGTTTACATGGAGGCCTATGACAAGCTGCTGGAGTCGTGGCTAACGCTCGTGCAGGACGAGGAGCATTTCCCTCGCGGCTGCTTCGTGCAGCCAGCCATCCAAGTGTTCAACTCATACATCCAGTGTCACTTGGCTGCTCCCGATGGCACGCGCAACCTGGTGAGCCTTTTTCCTTACTGTACATGAAGAACACTGGACTCGTCAACGTGTTATTTATCTCACACTTTTCCTTTGCGATCATAAAACCCTGAACCACGCTCAGTCGGTGAACGGGATTTCCTCTCACGATGAGGAAGAGATCAACGAGCTGCAGGAAGACGACAGAGAGCTGTTCTCAGACCAGCTGTCCAGCATTGGCATGTTGGGACGTGTGGCAGCTGACCACTGTATCCCTCTGCTCACAAGGTAAACACATAGCAGCTTACCAGCTCGACCTGGTGTGACCTCTTTCAGATTACAGATCTGGTGAATGTTTCTTTATCTAGTGCGTTTTTTGTTTTTTGATTTATAATTTTTTTAAAGTGCTGCAGTGCTTGTGTTTCTATTTTTACATTTCCATTTTGACCTGTTTGCAGCCTGCTGGAGGACCGAGTAACACGACTGCACGGCCAGCTGCAGAGGACCCAGCAGCACCTTATGGCCTCGTCTGACCTCGGTTCAGTGGACCGTAAAGTCCTGGATGACTTATATGAGGACATTCACTGGCTCATACTGGTATCAGGTCAGCAGCAGGACAGAACTATTATGAAAAAAAGGAAACAGATTGACTCACACTGCGTTTGTGTGTGCGGTTACAGTTTCCCCCTCCTCTCTGAACCTGCAGTTACTCTAAATCCAGCACAAACTGTTGCATTACCTCACTGTGGTTGTTTCTGCTCAACTGAGTGTAGTTTTCCTCTAAAACCAGTGTTAGGGGTTTGTGCAGACTTCCCAAGGTCAAAAAAATACATGCACACATAGTACTGAATACACTTTGAAAAAGTAAATGAGAAGCCATCTGATGTTCTCATAGAAAAGAGTATGGCTGTTTAATAAGTTCTCATAAATGGTTTTTCCAGTGCAGCTTTTTTCCATTTAATGGCTTTATCTGTTAGTAGGACAGAAGAACAGAACCCGTTATTGTGAATTTCTCTGTATTACCATTTAGGCAGGGTAGACAAGTGTTCCAAAAGGAGACGCCTTTTTTTTTTTTTTTTTAATCTAATTTTAAAACAAGCTCAGATTTTATAAGACTGAGTGTATTCCATGGATACAACAATACACTAAATTTGTCTCTTTTCAGTTATTACAAACAATTAGCACCGTAGCTCTGAGATAGTAAAGCTTAGCAGTTAATGACTAATCTGAATTTTAATTAAATGAATTCATTGTTTAGTCTGCATTTTGACACCTTTAGTTTAGCTGTATGGTTGTAACCAACACCATAAGCACGTTTAAGACCTCAGTCATTTGATTAATGAAGGTGAAGCCTAGGAGACAACTGCCATATAAGGCCACCTGTGTCAGCGCACCTATCAGTTAAATCAGATACCACCTAATAGTCCATTATTTAAGCCTTAATCAAATGTAAACAGGTTATATATATATATATATATATAAAAATGTATCCCCTGTATTGTTAGCATCAAGGAAGAAATGAGTTGGAGAGACCTAAATGGTATCTTTGTGTCGGGTTGTAAACATGTTTTTGGTTTTTTTTGGTTTTTTTCTGTGGTACTGTTGAAACATTTAACATGGGAGTCTATGGGGCTGACACGATAAATAATCATTTATTTTTTTATATGTCACGGTCCAACCTTTAACAGTCTAAAAGCAAAAAATGTTCAGTTTACAAAGAGAGAAGACTGGAAAAGAAACAAAAGTAAAATTTAGAGCTTAAACTATTAATTTTTCTTCTGACTTCACTTTTTCCCTCGTAGTAAAGTGAACAGGCTTCAACATGCCTACCTATACCTGTCTGTGCTCTTTAGGTTATCTACTAGCAGACGATCCTCAGGGTGAAACCCCGCTGATCCCCTCAGAGGTGATGGAGTTCTCCATCAAACACTCAACAGAGGTGGATATCAATACAACGCTGCAGATCCTCGGATCACCGGGAGAAAAGGCCTCGTCCATACCGGGCTGCAACCGCACAGACTCGGTGATCAGGTATTGTGTCCGTTTTATTTCATGGTTTGTTTGTTTTTTGGTATTTTTGTCATGGCCTTCATTTTTTTCAGCTGTTATTAAAAAAATTTAAGTATTTAAGTTTTGCTGTGGTATGCTGTTACTTGCTCTTCTGGCTTAGCTGTTGAGACAGCAGCCTGTTTAAGGTTCCAGCAGCTGTTTGAGAGTTTTCCCATTGTGTCTTCCTCAGCAGATGTAGTTACCCAGTAGTCAGGGACCCACACATGTTAAAACCATTTTTCGGAGTACCTGGGATGCTTAAATCTTACCTTCATTGCTGTTTTCAAAGAATATGTATTTTAACGCTCAATATATTCCAGGCTTGTTAAAGGAGAACTCTAAGTCGTTTTAGATGTAAGAGGAAGAGAGAATCTGAAAGAAATCTAAACAAGTTTTTGCAATCAGAACCAAATTTTTAACAAATATTTTGTATATTGTAGAAACACCATATTTAAACAATCCCACACTTCTGGGAATTAAGGTTTAAATTTGGGGCTCCAGTCAGTAGAAACTTTTTTTGTTTGTTTTTTTGTTTGTATACTGCAGTTTTTTGCTTCATTTATTTCATCTGTGACTGCTGGATGATAATTCTGATCACATCTTTGGACTCTGTATAGATTAAACTGTGTGTTGAGTCTAAGCCTCCCTCTCTACATGCAGTTTCCTCACTGCCGGGAGTAAGTTGGACACCATGTTTATCACCTTTATTGTCCCATAAATCTAAAGGTGGGCTTGTTTCTTTGCATTCACACAGGAACACTGTCTGAATGTGGAGCTGTAAAAATACAGGAACACGTACTGTGGTGATACGATAGTTTAATGTTGGGCGGTCCAGACAAACTCTCAGATGCACATGCACATGTATGATAAAACATGCATCAGAATGTTGATACCACAGACATATAACACACATGCAAACCAGTGAATCCATGTGCTTAGTAAATCTGTACTTGGTTATTTGATAAGAATTAGAAACTGTGATCTTTTTAATACTATTTTTAAAGTGTAATTCACAAATATTTGAATTTTTACTGAGGGTGGCTGATATTTCCAGCTTTTCAAAACTACTTTCAGCCAATACTTTGATTAACATCTGAATTCTGTTTACGACGGCAGCACCTCGTTCATTTTTTTCTTGTTTCTGTGTCGCACTGTTGTTACTCTGGGATTGTTGTACATTAGTGCAAAATGATGGTGCTAAAAATACACCAGCAGATAATTAAATAGGCTCAAGCATGCAAAGTATAACTCTAGGTGCTGTTACCGGATAGGATTTATTTTTTAGCATCTATTAAGTGTGCAGCTTGCGGTGTTGAGAGCCTTGGGCTGCTCGGAGGCTTTATCATTGCATTGGATGCTCGTCTGTTTAAAGGCATTTGTGTGTGTGTGTGGACAATCACAGTGACGACAATAGACATTCACAGCAGCCACTGATATTGTCTGTTGAAGGTCATGGTGCTGTTGTCTTTTCTAGATTGTTCATTGTGTACAAGTGTGTGTGGTGGATTGCAGACATGAGTGGCTGATGGCATCAGGTTTCCCAATAGCGAGCGGCCGACCCCAGCCCCATAAATGTCAGCGTGGTTTTGTTTTCTGCAAACAATGTGAAACTGTGCACTGTCCTCCTGTAAGCTGCTATAAGCCCTCTGTCTCTCTGTCCTTTTGTATTGTGTGTGTGGACTGGCAAGCTTACCCTTTAACACACGGGCAGCAAGATGATCATCAGCTGAGATCTGATCATTTTGCTGTAGGGTGGGATACCATTTCGTTGCTAACGATAAAATCAATAATCTTGTGTTAAATATGCCTGTGCACAGGGTATAAGTATAAAGTGTCTACATAGTCTCCGTAGTCTCCTTGTTGCTTTTTAATTGCTCCAGAGCTGTTCACCACTGATATTGTTTTATTGGCCATGCCAAAATGGATAGAAGCAACACACTGAAGATACTGAACCATGTTACGCAGTTACAAGCATGACGTTCTCCATGGTTTCTCCAGACCTTTTCACGTCTGTCACTTGTGCTCAGTGTGTGAAAAGCACAGGGCGCCAGTGGTGCCTGCCAATTCTGGTATTCAGTGGCAAATCCCAGTCTGGGAACATGGTATCGGATATTGGGCACAGGACTCATTAGAGAGTTTCGGGCCCTCAGGCCACCCTCATGAGGTCTTTTTCTGATTGTTTGATCAGAGACATTCACAACAGTGCCATGCAGGAGGTCAAATCTTTTGGCTCTGGAAGTGCTCATTCTGTTCCTTCTTGGACATGGATTAAGGACCTTCTACGGCCCTGTCCAGCTATCCTGAGTAACTTCCTCCACGCTTTTGAGACTCTGCTGGGGAAGACGGCAAACCTGGCAATGGCGGATGTTGATACGCCATCCTGTTGGAGCTGGACTACCTGTGCACCTTGTGTAGGGTTTTGTGTGATGAATATACCTCTAGGTGCTGTTATCGGATGGGATTTGTAAAAACAAAACAAGTAACAAAAAAAACAAAGAACAGATGGCATTGAAGTCTAACCCCTTGCAACTTGGGTCCAAGCACAACTGAAAGAGTGAATCTTTACTCTTATGTTTTTCGCATTGTGACTGTTCCATACTTTGTGATGTTGAAGGTAAAATGGACCAAAAAGCTTTCACTGAATGCTTTATCACAGTTCTTCTCTTTCTTTCACAAGTCAGCTCTAAATCCAACTTCTTTTGGCTTCAGGTTGCTGTCAGCGGTGTTGAGGACGTCAGAGGTGGAGTCCAGGGCAACCAGAGCAAATCTGACGGAGCTGTTGAGCCCGCAAATGGGGAAGGACATCGTGTGGTTCCTCAGACGATGGGCTAAGACGTATCTGCTCGTGGACGAGAAGCTCTATGGGCAGGTATAAGGCTGAGCTACCCGATCGCTTCGTCAGTCAGATCTTTTCTACAGCTTTAGGAACTGTCACTGTCACTCTAATACGCATTTTGGCACCAGTTGGTATTTTTCTCCAGTAATGGCCATAAAGCAGGCAGTTGTCTTCCAACCAGCTCATCCTTTTCTATCCCTCCTCAGATCAGCATCCCCCTCAGCACAGCGTTTGGTGCCGACACAGAGGGGGCCCAGTGGATTGTGGGATATCTCCTGGAAAAGGTGATCAACAACCTGACCGTGTGGAGCTCAGAGGCTGAGCTAGCCAACGACACCGTGGAGCTGCTGGTGACGCTGGTAGAGAAGCGGGAGAGGTGAGAACATGTTACTCTTTGATAGACAAACAATGTTTTCAGGTACTCGGAAATAAATGTTCACAGTATTTAAACTGAATGTTTAGATGACCTTCCCATTGCCCAATGACACATTTATTACAATTAATATAACCATATATAATTTAACCATGAGCATGATACAAATATTAATCTCTCTTCACATCTTGTGTTGATAAATGCATTTTTTTGTTTGTTTTTAAATAAGAAAATCAGTTCTTTTCTCTGGTTACCACTGGGCAGGAGTTACAGTGGATCGTCCGACTCTAACGACCCATTGCCTCCCTCTCCATTCAGGGCAAACATCGTGGTGCAGTGTGAGAGCTGGTGGAACCTGGCGAAGCAGTTTGCCAGCCGCAGTCCGCCTCTCCACTTGCTGTCCAGCTCCGTGCAGAGGACTCTGATGAAAGCTCTGGTCCTGGGAGGCTTCGCACAAATGGACTCCGATGCCAAGCAGCAGTATTGGGCTGAGGTAATGTGTACTGATACGTGTAGAAGTACTGAAGTGATTTACTGATTAATGATTGTTTAATAGTAGTGGTTGAGGCGGATAAAAAGCGAAAAGCAAATGACGTCATAGTACGTCGTTTGAAACAGGAGAATTAGCAGAAGAGTAAAATGTAAAAGGCTGTGACATTTTGGTAATGAGCGCCATTGCTTAAGAAGCAGTCAGCGTGTCTCTGTGCATTGGATAATTGTTTCAAATGCTTCTGAGGCATTAAGTTGTTTTCCCATATAAAGTGGGTTTGATCTGTTTGTTCGCAGCCTGCTTCTCTAACTACTTCTCGTCTTGCACAGTTTTACCTTTTTGTAGCATCGTTGCTGTATTTTTATATCTCTGTCAAACATCTAGCAAGCCAAAGCTTTTTGTAGTTTGTTTTTTTTAACATTTCAGCCCCAAAAATGTATCCTTTCATAAAAATATCAAATTACTTAGTCCTGTTTAGAGGTGAGGAACTGCAGAGTTCAGTGAGCTATGAGGACAGATGGATGAAGTCGATAATATTCCTGCGTTTAGTCTTTCTCCCGTGTGTATAACATGATCCTCACCGTGATCCTGGAGGTCCTTTTCTTAATAAGCTGACAGTAGTAAACGGGGGTGCAAAGCCACAATGACTCCAAAGTAATTATGGCAGGTGTACGAGTGAGGTCGCAGCTGTTGGTCCGTACAGCTGTTCTGTCTGAAGTCAGACCGCTCTGTGTTTGGAAGTAGAGCGAAGCACCTGACAGCTGATCAAACATGGCTTTGGTTGATCTCTACTGTAGTGATGTTTGTTTACATGAACAGAAAATTCTCTTTTATCGTACTTGTTCAAATCCCTTTGTTTGAGTTCAGACAAACCTTTTAAAGGATTACAAGGAGGGTCTTGAATATCCTTCACGCAGTTAAACCATCAGCAGTCTGAAACATCACAGCAGAAATTGAGACTCATCACCAAATTTGGTGATGAGCCTGACATTACATCAACAAGGCACATGTGCTCAGAGAATTTCCTCTCTTGTTTTTTTGGATCATCCTCTGTAAATCCAGAGATGGTTTTGTGGGGAAAATCCTGCTAGGTCAGCAGTTTCTAAAACCAGTGTTGGTCAAGTTACTTGAAAAAAGTGATTGGTAGCTGATTGCTGATTACATCTCCAAAAAAGTAATCCAGTTACTTTACTGATTACTTATTTTCAAAAGTAATTAATTACTTAGTTACTGAGTTACTTTTTAAAAACACGATACACAACCTGAATAGGTAATAAAGCAAAAGACCTTTCAGCCCAATTCTATTTTTTCTGCATAATCCATCATATAAAATTAATTTAAATGAAAAAGTCTCTTTTTAAAACTTGTTTTATTAGTTTTAATCTTTTAACTGTATGCACATTGGATCAAGCAAAAATTAAATGATATGTAACAGTCTTTGACTGGAAGAAATTTCTTTAACATTTAAACCTATTTTCCTCATATTAGCATATATAATATTTTTTTGTGTTTACACTCACTCTTTCAAATAGATGCAAGTAAAACACAGCAGAAAATAAATTCAAAGATTCAGCGGCACTGAGTCCTGTTGCTCTTAAATCTATTTTCACCTGTTTAGCAGGAGTGGAGCAGGTGGAGGTTTGCCCAGTGCCTTAGCGGTCATGTCAGTGGGAGGATCCGGGGGTTTCTCTGTGAATTTCACATTCCCGTGGCAGCGTGCTCGGTACTTGCTCAGAAGTTTAGGGGTTTTTTTCGCTGTAAAAAGAAGTTTTCTTCCCATGCAGAGTGTACAGCGGACACTAATGTTTTTGTCACTTTTTATGGAATCAAACTCAAAGTAAGGTCAGTACTTCCACGCTTTAAACGCTGCACGGTTGTTCTCTCTCCCGCACTCGATATATTATCCATTGTTGATCTGCACACGTCTGTTATCACGGATGTCGCACGCGCTCACATCATTGTCATGAGACACACTCGCAAACAAAATCACGGTTTAGTAACGCAGTAACACAGCGTGCTTACGGGAAAGTAACAGTAATCTAATTACTTTTGCAATAGTGTAATCCCTTACTTTACTCGTTACTTGAAAAAGTAATCAGATTACAGTAACGCATTACTTGTAACGCGTCCATATCTGTCTAAAACACACCAACAAGCATGCCATGTTCAAAGTCACATAAACCCCCTTTCATCCCCGCTCGGTTTAACTTCGGAATGGGTTTCTGCGCTTTTTGTTAACAAGCAACAGTTGAACAGTCGTGCCTAATTAAGTGGCCAGTGACTCTAAAGTCAAATACATTGTACTCTGTGGCTCTAATCCATTGTCTCACCATCGGACCTTCTGTCTGTCGTTGCAGGTGCTTCACCCGCTCCAGCAGCGTTTTCTTAACCTCATCAACCAAGAGAACTTTGCTCAGATCAGCCAAGAAGAAGCTGTCAAACAGGAAATCGTCGCTACGTTAGAGGCGTTGTGTGGCATCGCAGAGGCGACGCAGATCGACAACGTGGCCTCGCTCTTCTCTTTCCTCATGGACTTCCTGTCCAGCTGCATTGGCCTCATGGAGGTAACAGAATCTAAGCCTGTAAATATCGAGCTGTTATTAAAACCTGAATCTGATCTGACAACACCTTTTTTTCCCCTTTTTGTCACCCAGGTTTACAGTAACACACCGGAAACAATCAACCTCATCATTGAGGTTTTTGTGGAAGTGGCTCACAAACAGATCTGTTACCTGGGAGAGGTGAGAGACGTGTCCTAAATGTGTTTCCACTGCAGACAAGGTTTTTAAGTGTAAAATGCTATTGGTTTTCCTTCTGGCACAGAAACAAACTCCAACCGTATGTCCAAGACTCACTTAAAATATTCCTGAAGAAGAAAGAACTGCACTTAGAACCAAACATAGGATTTTCAGTTTGACTCCATCGGGGGATCTAATGCAAATCTTGAATCACTTTGAAACTAGGTGACTCTGACCTCAAGACTAAGTTCAGAGGTCTATTTTCCTGAAAATTTTGCAAACACAATAACTTGAGAAAGATGTCACCTAGGGTTTTCAAATTGATACCATAGACGCATCGACTAGAAGGCTGTAGGTTAGCATTTTTATCGTCATGGAAGCACAGATGTAATAGTGATCACTCGTGTACTCCTCATTCAGACCAAGTCCATGAAGCTGTACGAGGCGTGCCTAACGCTGCTGCAGGTCTACTCCAAAAACAACCAGAGCAGGAAGCGAAGCGATGCCACGGCCGAGGAGGACCAGTACCAGGACCTGCTGCTCATCATGGAGCTGCTCACAAACCTGCTCTCCAAAGAGTTCATCGACTTCAGCGACACAGGTGTGATTTTTATTTTAATATATTTTGTATTTTTCCTCTTAAAAATGACGACATTCCTTAAGTTTGAACTTGACCCAGTGGCTGCGTGTTCTAGATGATGTGTTTCGAAATCAAGACCAGGGAACACCAGCATCCAATCGAACAGTATCCGCTGCAGATGTCGTTCTCTATGGTGTCAATATAGTTCTTCCGCTCATGTCTCAGGACCTGCTCAAGGTAAAAACATAACATCACGGATGTCTCTTTATATATAGATATAATATCATGTCTGTGACATATGTGAGGTCACGCTGATCCTGTTCTCGTTATTTTCCAGTTCCCCTCTCTGTGTAACCAGTACTACAAACTCATCACCTTCATCTGTGAGATCTTCCCAGAAAAGATCCCACAGCTGCCTGAAGACCTCTTCAAGAGCCTCATGTTCTCCCTGGAGCTGGGAATGACCTCGTATCCTCTTACTGTGCCAGCAGTATCGATTGTTATGGTGGGATTTATCAGAGACTATCCAGTATGTAGAATATCCACGTATTGACTGTAGAGGTGGGCGGATTGAGCCAAATATCGATAGTATCAATATCAACGCTGGTATCGGTTTGAAACTAGCGGAATAGAATCAGTACTTTTTCTACCCTTTAAGTTCAGTATGTAGCCCGCAGAATTGTTACATAGAACTGTTGGCATAGATGTTGTCTGGAATAAGGCTAAAATCTTTCTAAATACTCAGAAGGCCACACCACAGGAGATTTGTTCTTTACTTGCACTTGGAGTCGTTTTCCTGTTTGCCTGCAAAAATGAAATTGTCAAAATAGTTTGTGCTCCTTAAGATCTGTTTCAGGATGAGTTCTGAAATCAGCCAGCTGTGTTTGGAGGCTCTGTCTCCTCTGGCCGAACAGTGCGCTAAAAACCAGGAGAAGGACTCTCCTCTCTTTATCGCCACCCGTCATTTCCTCAAGGTACAATACGCACTTCATGTTGTGATGACAGCAACACAATAAAACTTTTATAAAGGAAGAAAGGGGAAAAATAGTACTAATAATTAAACAAATGCACACCAGCTCACACCATCCTCTGTGCACTCAGTTGGTGTTTGACATGCTGGTCCTGCAAAAACACAACACAGAGATGACCGTGGCAGCAGGAGAAGCCCTCTACACACTCGTGTGCCTGCACCAAGTGAGTAACACACAGTGAATGCAGCTCAGTGAAAATCGTTAATTGCTTTGATTTTTTCTCTCTCTCTCTTGTTCTGTGCAGCAAATGAAGGCTTTTAAGATGCTGAAGGTCTTTATTTTTGAAGGTTCCCAGTCTCTGCTTTTGTTCAGCTTCTAAATTGGAATTTCTTTTCTAAGCAGCATTTTAAAATGTGGGCTTCATCAAATACAGAAGTGCTTTAGGCTGAAACCCACAACCGTGCCGTTATTAACACACTTTTCCTCAGTGGCAAAAATGTGCCGATTACTGAACGTAA